>LTAE01009023.1:0-19410 GCA_001647135.1 Pontederia paniculata
TTCATATCTGATCGACCAGTCTACCTCTGATCCTCTTCATACTATCCACTCCCTTCTAATGTTGGTCGACCGCTTCACATACTTAGGACGTCCACTGCACACATGTAGATCTTCTGATATAAATTACGCGTGCATTGGTCGTCCATTCCTTCAACTCAGGTCGACCACTACTCTGAACTTGAATATATCTTGTTACATAAATTAGCTCAACAAGTTCATAAGTACAGGTTGAGTTCACTTACAAATTTGTGATCATTCAAAACATTCTCGGGATCCTAGATTCAACATGTTGGGTACTGATCTTGGAGAATAAATACTTATTGAGAAGCTTCTATAATATGTGCTAGAAATATTTGAAGTTGATGTAGCATCTTTTGAAAACACAAGAAAAAATTTAGAGATGTAATTTGCTGAATTAGTAAGTGCTCTTCAAGCACAAGAGCAAAGGAGGATACTAAGAAGAGGAAATGAGCCTATTGAAGGTGCAATGCAATATAGAGTGAAGTATGAAAATTGTGAAAAGAAAAAGCAAGGCAACTAGTTCGGTATTCAATAAACCAATTTTGGTGCAATTGATGCACAAGAAAGAAAAAGGAATGATGAAGTCTGCAAGCACAATGGAAAGAAGGCCACCCTTCGTTAGGTGTTCAAGAAGGCCAAATGTGAAGTGTAAGAAGTGTGAGAAGATGGGACATATAGAAAAAATCTGCAAAGAAAAAAAATCCTCAGCAAGGAGAGGCTCAAGCAGTTGCCGATTAAGTGGAACACTTGTATGTAGCTTCAGGTTTTGTGTCCCAAGTCTAACGTGATGGATGGCTGGTAGAGAGTGATTGTTCCAATCACATGTCAAGAAATGAGGCAACATTTTATTGAGATTGATAGAACATTCAACATTAGAGTGAGAATTGGGAATTGTGACCTTCAAGAGGTTTAAGGAAAAGACAATGTGTTACTTGAAGGCACTAGAGGAGTTAAATTCATGTCTGATGATTATTATGTTCTCAAGATAGATCAAAATCGTTTTAGTGTAGGACAATTAGTTGAGAAGGGTATGAAAATTGTATTTGAGAAGAATGATTGTGTTATTGCAGATGAAGATATCAAAATTCTCTTCAAAATTTCTATACAAAAATAAAACTTTTGCATTTGGTCCAACAAGTGAAAAGAACACAACTATGATACGTGTGTAGTCTCAGGAGGAGCTGTGGCACAAGCGATTGGAACATTTTCATTACAAGGGATTGCAGTTTATGCAAAGGCATGATTTAGTTGAAGACATGCCTTAATTTGGAAATTAAGTGTTTGACTATAAACATATTTGCAAGGAAAGTTAGTAAGGAAGACATTTCGGAAAGCAACATTGAGCAAGGAGAAGCTTCAGCTTGTGCGTTCATATATCTAGGGATTAATGCATGAAGAATCTCTTAATAGAAGCAAGTACGTTGTGACATTTATTGGTGATTGGAAGTATTGTTGGGTTTATTTTCTTAAACACAAATCAAAAATTGCAAAAGTTTGCAAAAGTATTTTTGAAGTCGCAAATTGCAAGATCAGAATAGTAAGAACTGAGTATACCTTAAAAAAGTTCAAATCTATATGAAGCACTAGCTCACAATTCCTTCCCTCGACATAATGGGGTAAGTGAACGAAATAATAGAAGCATTGTGGAGATAGTAAGATGCATGTTACAAGGCAAATAACTATCCAAAAACTTCTAGATAGAAGCACTGGATACTACTATTTTTTTATTGAATAAGCTCCCAACTAGAGCTCTCAACAAGCAAGTAATTTTTAAGAGTAGTCCCTCAACTTTAGGTAGATTTCATTTTGGTCCCTTAATATCAATTTGTGATAAAATAGTCCCTCAACTATTAGGCGTGTTCGCCATTAGTTCTTGTACCAGATATAGCTAATTTTCTAGGTAACCCATGAAAGTGGCGGTTAAATGACTTGGCATTTGAGTAAAATAATAATAGTTTATAAATAAATTTTATCTTCCTTTGTCGAATGAAAGCTCTGCTTCTGTGCCTGCTCGCTCTCATCCTAGTGCCGCTTCGATCGAGCTTCCCTCCTCGTCGCACTGAGACCTCCTCCATTGTACTCTCACAAAGCTTTGCCCCTTTTTGGAAGCCTCGTTTCATCATTGTTCTACTGCAGCCCTCTCCACCTTCAGCTCAATTTGGTTCTACTGCTCTCATTTGACCTTTGTCATATACCTCCTTTCCTTCATTTATTTACTCCTTCAAATCTATAAGAGACGTAATTGTCTGATCGCACATGGCAGTGTTACCCGAGTAAAAAAGGAAGGTGGTGGTTGTTTGGGAAGCATTAGTAAGCAAGTGAAAAATGCTTTATAGCTATTGAAGACAATGATATCTTGCTTCTTTTTTTTGCAGTCACTTGCTAGAGGTTTGTTCATAGTACAAGAACGAGTGAAGGAAATATTTATAGGCAAAGTGAGAGAAGATTGGAAAAAGAAGTGCATAGTTTCACATAAAGGGCAAAGACACCAATATTTAATCAAGATCTTTTACACAATAATATCCTTATAATCATAGCACAACTAAGGCGCTGGAATCTTACAACTCTCATATCTCATACTTTTCCAAAGTTTAAACCAACCTGAATGCAACTTTCACCAGCAGTACTTTACACAATAATCAAAACAACATCTTCCAAAGTTCAAATATCAGGTCGGTATGATCAATTTCATGATTGCAGCTATAAAATAACTCCAAAGCAGGGCTCCAGAAGATGAGAAATCTCTCTCTCTCTCTCTCTCTCTCTCTCTCTCTCTCTCTCTCTCTCTCTCATACACAAATCTGCACAAGTACGAAACATCTCTTTTAGATCTTGTTTTTGGCATATCTATGAATCCGTATTTTGACATTTAAGCAGACAATTTGAAGGTCTAAATAAATGAAGGAACAGAGGGGGTAAATGAGGTATATGTCGGAGGTCAAACGAGAGCAATAGAACGAGGTTGAGGTGAAGGTGGAAGTGCTGCAACGGAGGAATGATGAAACAAAGCTTCAATGATAACAACAACAGAAAGGCGCAAAGCTCCGTAGGAGTGATAATGAAGGAAGCCAGACTCGGTTCCATGAGGAGAATGGAAGCACATGAGATCTTTCATTTGACGAAGGAAGGTGAAATCTATTTAAAAATATATTATTATTTTACTCAAATGTCCAAACATTTTGAATATTTATTTTATTTAATGTTTACTAATTAAGTGCCATGTGTCATAGGTCACTTAGAAAATCGGCTATATCCGGTAGAGGGGCTAATTGTAAATACATCTAATAGTTGGGGACTATTTTGTTACAAATCAAAATTAAGGGATCAAAATGAGATCTATTAAAAAGTTGAGGGACACCTTGAGAAAATTACTCCTCAACAAGCAAACATCTTGTTAGGCTTGGCATGTCTATAAATCAAATGTTAGTGAACTAAAATCTTTGATTGTTTATATTATTACTTAACTCTTTCAGTCACTAGAGATAAACTTGATCATAGAGGTGAGACTGAAATTTTTTGGAGTATAGTTATCAGTCTAAAGCTTATAAAGTGTAGTGTCATGATGCACAAAAGATCATTGTAAATAGACATATGATTTTTTGTGAAGATAAAAGATGAGATAAGACGGTATGTGAGGAAAGAAAGACAGAAAATATAAGTGTTGAAATTGAAACTCATCTACAGAATGAGTGTGAGCTGATAGAAGATGAGTTGATTGATCATCTATGTGTGTAAGGTATAAAATCACTAATAGAGGTCTATGTCAAATGTAATGTGGCTTTATTAGAGCTTGTAACAGTTGATGATGCAAAAAAAAATTGAATGAGTATCAGTTATGAAAGAAGAATTAAGCATGATAAATAATAACAAGACATGACAACTTGTGTCTAAACCTGAACACAAGAAGACTAGGTGTCATATGGGTCTTTAAGCAAAATTGAACCCAGATGGCACGATAAACAAATATTAAGCTAGATTAGTTATGAAGGGATACGCTCAAGTGAGTGAAATGGTCTATTCTGACATATTTGCTTCAATTTTGCTCGCATGGATATCATTAGATTACTATTAGTTGTTGCTACTAAAAAAATGAAACATCTATCGTTTAGATGTGAAACCAACTTTTTTAAATTGTGACTTATATGAGAAAATCTATATAGAACAACTAGAAGATTTTGTTGTTACATGACAAAATTTTATACCAATTTAATTTATTTTGCTTTATCTAAATTCTTAAATTCATAAAAGTTAAGAATTAACTCAAAAGTTTAATAAGCACGTTATAAACCAAAACGAAAATGCATAAGTTGAGTTCGGTAAACTCCCAACTTCCTCATCTTCCTCTCCCCTTCAAAGGTGTAGTTGATGGCCTCTTATGTTGGCTGCCTCCCCTCCAAAGCTAGAATTTCCTCCTCTTATGTTGTCACCAACTTCAAAGGAAAGCTTCCTCAAATGATCTTCTGGCAGAACATTAGAGAGCTATCACTTCTCCAACTTAAGATCCATTCGATTTTAAAATACATTGCTGAATCCCACGAAATTGGCTCCAAAAACAAAATATTATCTACTTTAGATTCGCAATCCACACAATTTTAAAATACATTAGTCCCATGCTTTATTCAAGTGGGACTAAATTTTGGATTACAATAATCAAGTGTACTTTCGCAATAATAATTCATCTACTCCAAAAAGTATATATTTCAACTCATACTTCAAATTTGTTTCATAAATAAGGGGAAAATAAAAAAAAGTAGCAGTATAATTTTAGGCACACTGATGCAATTGGTTTGCAACTTCTTTCGTTTCTTCTCACCTCTTTAGTTTATCATGATGTTAATTAAATATGTTATATTGTCTCCATTCTCCAAGAGAGAATTAGATAGTTGGAGTGGCACAATGTAAAACGAATGTTAAATTAATTTTTGCGCGAAAGAAAAACGATTGCATTTATTTATCAACGTCAAAACATTTTAGAAACCTTATTAGGGATCACACGATTGCATTTATTTTATCAGCGTCAAAACATTTTAGAAACCTAATTAGGGATCACGTTAACGGCAACTTTGCAAAATCACATCATGCTCAGAAGTTTCTTCACACATCTCTTGAACCTTCAGTGCTCCATGGTCGACTCTTTTACGGGTGAAGCTTGATTTACAACTGAAATTCATAACTGCAAAATGAAAAAAAAAAATCAATTACCAAAATGAAGCATAGTAAAAGCTTTGTAAAAGTTCCAAGAACTTGCAGATGCAGAGTCAAGAATAGCAAAGGAATGAGCAAAGTCTATTTGGAAATATTGTCACTATAATATTATGTCTATGATGATCATTTGTCGTTGATGTGATTATATGATACCTTAGCTAAGTAAACAATAATCCACAAACAAACCTGTTAAATTATGTAGCTCAAACAAGATGAAACCATCTCGTCACTCAGTTTGCTTTTTGCAACTCATATGCATTTTTTATTGCATTCCAAAAGGCAGGTATAGCATCAACATCAGGCACCTCCTTGAAAGAGGGAAGATAGTTCAAATCAACAATAACATGATCTCTGCTGCCTTCTTGAATCTGAAATTTCCATGAGAATAAGCATATAATATATCAGAAGAGTTGTTCATCTCTTGAATAGCAGAAGTTTTTAGTATTTAAAACAGAAATAATCCCTTAAGATCTAGAGATCCTAGTGATTCCATTATCGTGATAATTATGTTTAAAAGCTTCAGTTGGCAGATCATATATTTTTTTTCAGAGGATGGAACACTCACAACAACATCAAAACCAAAAATGGTAAGACCAAGTTGTTCTTTTAACCAATTGGCCGAATTATTAATCAGCTCGACATCTAGAGCTTCACTGTGGACTTTCAGCTTTTGAGTTGAGCTTTGATCCTCGGGAGCAACTGGAAGAGACTTCAAACTGTTGTTGTGGACAGAAAAGGTATATAAGATTCCTAGATCTGTCAGTCCTGTACTAGAAGTACAAAGTGGAGGGAGACCTGTTGAAGACAATTGGCTTTGACCCCATTTTTTCTGATGATAATAATAGAGAACTGGAATTGGGCATAGACTTCTTAATAGCATAGAAAATTTTGGCCCCCAATACATAAAACTTGAATATAGAAGATCCATGATCTACATATTCCTGCATAATCAATAAACAAAATTTCAAACCAAGTTGGAACAGCATATGGATTGATTGCAAAGAATTATTGAAAGCTAAAAGGTTTGAACCATGAAAATTGAAGATTTAGATACACATTGGAAAGAAAAAGAAAAACATCTTTGGTGAGAAAATAAATATTAAAAGGGACTTACATATTTCTCTCCAACTAGGGCGCTGATAACTTGAAAAATATTAAGTATTAATGCAAAATAAATAGCATGAATTCACGATGATTTCATCACCCTACAGGTTTATTGATGAAAGTTTCCAAATATGCTAGCCACATTAATGCATTCTAGATTACGTATGGTACAACTGGTGTTATAGAAGAAAGTAACAAGATGTGTTAGATATACAATTATACAATATGCTTACCTGTAGAATAGCTGGAAGAGGAACCTGAAGATCCTCGAAGTCTTCAAATTTAAACACTATAGCCTGAGTAAGAAAATATGATAAGGAATAAAGAACATGTCAATTTTTTGAATAAATATTGGATACCTTGCATACTTCTATAATACCTTGACTGTAATAGTTCTATTTTAATAAAGCAATAATGGAATTTGTTAATTGAGCTCCGACTTTCCATGGAAGACTTGCCAAAAAATAGAGTGCTTTAAAATAAATAATTAAACAGATTAACACAGGAACATCACCAGCTTGGTCATCATCTAAATAAAGTTAATTAGTATGAAAAGAATATTTTAACCTATAGAACATAAGGAATATCAGGAATTAATAAAGCACTTCCCCCCATTCCTAACACACACACTCCAACTTGATCATTTTCTAACATATAGTAAACAGTGATAAAGAGAATTGTGCAAGTACCATGTTATGAGCATCATGCACTCCACATGCAACTTGTGGCTTTACAATAATGGGAAAGAACAAATTAGCTTGAGCTAGTTGACCTTGCAGATCACGACCAACAAAGCTGTCAACCTGGAGGTTCAAGAGCCATACCAAGTATGAGGAATATTATATATCATATACAAGTAACTTGAGACTCAAGGTTACAAAAAACAAACACTCAATACGCAAGATCGCCGAGAATATTTAACTACACAGAAATAATAAAAGAGAAAAAAAAGAAAAAGCAAAAGAAAGCAAGAACCAGATTTCATAGAAAATGGAAACCAAACTCAAGAAAAATGAATAAATATTGTAAACTGCACAAAAGCATGAATAAATTTCGCAGAGTAGTTTAACTTTCCTTTTGCAGTTAATCAACTTTATAAAATTTCGCATCACCTTGGGAATACTACGAAAAGTCTCATTTAATATGCTTATACTGTATTTTTTACATCTAAGCAACCATTTTTTTCCTCATAGAATCACATAAGTGCTCAAGTGCACCATAATCACTTTCTTCCAAAGATCCGGTAGCAGTAATTTAGCTACACAGAAATACTCTAAAAATCAAATAACAAGAATATCAATTATGTAATATGCTATTTATAACAACTCTCAGCGTGCGCAGTAAATAAATTGAATTCAAACCTTTAGAAAATGTGGTGCACGCACTCTACATTGACTTTTTCCATTGAGGTCATGAAGTCCGAGTAGAATTTTTTGGATCTTGTTACGATCCAATAATGGGTATATATTAATAAGAGGATCAATCATGCAACGATCAGGATGATCCTGCATATACCTGTCAAATTATATAACCTGTTATGCAAGATCTTCATTTTATCACAACAATGTTTAAAACATAACAAAATAAAAACATTTGCAAACCAATTTTTTTATGAGAAAATCATGCATCCACAAATATTCCTACAGAAGATCCAGAAAACTTTGAATTGAGTCTTGCATTATCCTGAAAATAAAATTGCTGTCTTTTGTTGGGGATGTAAATGATGAATAACCAAGCTTAGCAGTCATCCATGTATATTTGAAAAGTATATAGTGAGGCACAACTGTAATGTCCAAGGTAGTATCCAATAATGGGTGTATATATGTATATTAATCAAATCAATTCGATTCTCAGTACGAGACAAAATACCTTGATATTATTTGCAACTTAAAAGGATAAAGTCAACATGCATTTAAATGTTTTATAACATTGTTGATATGTCATGTAAGAAATTTCACCAGCTATATTAACTGCCAGCCTGCAGATTATCAATCACAGAGTCACCCAATGAACAAGAATGAGGCCAAGACTGATGGTTTTTAAGTCTGCTTATCTTATCATAGTTTCCTTCCATTATAGCTCCCGGTCTGTCTGCTGGAACCGATGCTTAGGCTGCATTTGTGATATAGCAGAATAGAGTTATGGGCCTTCGGCCCTTTAGTATGTGATCTTTAGTATTGTGGGCCCTTAGCCCATTAGTTTTTAGTATAGACCTTTTGATTAGATTTCCTTTTAATCAGATTTCCTTTTATAAGATTTCTATGTTATGATTATAAGGGAGTTTGGAACTCTATATAAACCCCATAAGATTATGATAGAAAAACATTTTTTGAATGAATAAAATTCGGATTTAGTTTAGTTCTCTCTTTAAGAAAATAATTTAGTTTAGGTTTAGGGTTAGTGTACACTATTTGGTATCGGAACCTAATCTTTTGATTTAAAATCAAAGGTTAGGATCCTGCTGCTGCCCAAATCCTAGTTTTTCTGTTCATTTAATCTTGATTAATGCTCCAGATCAAGTAAAAAAAAAGGCTGTCTTCTTTGACATCTGCTACCCAAGAGTTCAGACCTCCCATGGGGGCGCCCTCGCGGGTCGCTGCCTACAGGTGTGTCGCCTCCGCCTCAACCTCCAACCAGTGACCCTCAATTGTCCACCGCGACCTCGCTTCCCCGAAACGTTGATCGCACTAGCAGCTGGAACTAATCACAATGCTGCTGCTGCTCGTCCTCAACCACACTGCCGCTCGACTGGTGCATGGAAGCTGCCTTCTACCTACAATTGCCACCTACCCAACTGCGCAACACCATCTCAGATCTGCCCCACGATTGTCGCCTCCTTTGCCGCCAAGGNCGTCCTCAACCACACTGCCGCTCGACTGGTGCATGGAAGCTGCCTTCTACCTACAATTGCCACCTACCCAACTGCGCAACACCATCTCAGATCTGCCCCACGATTGTCGCCTCCTTTGCCGCCAAGGCAACTGCTCACCGTTAACGACCTCCCCTCGCTGCTGACACCTTGCTCATCTGCCGATGTTTGTGGACTTCACAGCTTGCCTCAATGGCATTATTGTCGCTACTCCATTGTCAGTGCTCCACTGCCGCTGCCTCACCATCGCACCTTGCCTCTGTTCTACCACTGCGCATAAGCCCTCGCCAAAAGCCACATCTCTTCACGACATCACCTGCTATGTTTGTGCCTTCTCTAGCAAGAGCTGTCCGCCACCAATTGCACCGCCTCCTCTTACAAATCACACCCGCCGTTTGTATTTTTCTCAACCGCAGATGCTGCTCGCCATCTGCCACTGCAGCACCCTAAAACTGCAGGTCATGTCTGCCATCCTGCTGCATGTCTCACTTCACGGCACAAAGTCACCAGCAATCTTGCGCCGTCTCCATCCACACCTTGGCTTCACAAACCTAGCCCTAAGATCCTTCTCCCCTAATCTTGCCTTTCCCTTCCCCTAAAGCCTGGTTGCATGTCTGTTGCCCCTGCAACCTCACAGCAACTCCATGATTAGGTTAGCAACGTCGCAAGCATATGCACCAGCCAACGTCAACAATTTTGGACATCCAAATCCTCATGCGACACCCCCGATACGTCCCTTTCCTGATGTCGATTCTTCCACCATACCTCATGATCCTCCATTACATAGCTCCACTCGTTATGGTCCTCCACCACATGGTCCACCATATCAAGGTCCTCATCCACCCCAAGATGATATTACTCGTTGGGTCAAGGTTGATCTTCCTCAAATAGTAAGCTAGATCTTAAAGTATTCCTTGATTGGTTAGCTAATATCAAAGACTATTTTGATTGATACCAAATATCTGATGAGCATCGGGTTCGCATTGTCAAGGTGAAACTTGAGGGTTCTACGAAACGATATTGACAAAATGTTCAATATGATATGGAGCATCAACTAGAGTTATGGGCCTTCTACCCCCTTTAGTATGTGGTCTCTAGTATTGTGGGCCTTTAGCTCATTAGTTTGGTATAGGCCTTTTGATTAGTTTTTTTCTTTTAATTAGATTTCCTTTTATTAGGTTTCTATGTTATGATTATATGGGAACTTGAAACTCTATATAAACCCCATAAGATTGTACTAGAAACATGTTTTCTGAATGAATAATTTTTTTTTTATAAGAAAATGAATGAATAAAATTTTGATTTAGTTTATTTCTATCTTTAAATTAATAATTTAGTTCAGGGTTAGGATTAGCTTACATATTGTCTACCTGAAAATAAGTTTTTGGGAGAAAATAATTTGAGGAAAATACTAAGAAAAATTGTGTAAGAAAAAGATATAAATTAAGATTTTTTTTTACATATATCACATAAGATTCAGTGAGACTAAAAATATTTCCCTCCAAGGGAAAACATTTTCCCAAAACTGTATAGAACTTTCTGGTCAACTGGAAAAAGTTCTCCTAAAAGAAGCACGACCTAAAGTACCATCATATGACCCCTATATTCCCTCATCTCAAAATGCTCAAGGCCCTAACTCTAGTGGATATTGAAGCCTCTTCTCCCCTAAGAGAATATAACTCGCTCTAAATAATATGAGAACTAAGAAGTGCCTTGTCATCCTCATGTTTTTCCTTGACAGAAACCCCCACAACCTTTTTTTAGACTGAAAAAGTTAACTACCAAACTTTGCAGACATCCTGTTTTATTAATATAATGTTTATACAATTCCAGCAGTGATCATATGTACACAGTAAGTCCCTTTTTTTCTCCCTAATTGCCTGCCCACAGATTGGCCGAATTTAAAGCATGCAAGATGATATTATCTGCATAACATCTTCCCCTTGCCAATTGGACAGCTAGTGGTAGTAATTGTTTGCATCGAGAACTATACATCATAATAATCAGTTGTCTACCCCAAATTGAAATGCCCTCCAAAAGTATGTGATACACTTCACCATAATTATCAATGATAGACTTCAAGCATACTTACCAAAAAAAGATGGAAATAACTGAGATTTGGGGCACACAGTTAGACATACAGACTTATTCATCATGAAATCGACAAGCTGAGTTGTTTGCATTACTTTGGGCTATTTGGTCCCATAGGAATGCTTGCATATTTCAAGGGAATCAGTATTACGTGGAAAATATAATATCTTAGCTTTATCCTTGTATCAACCATGGAGAGAAGCATTAGAAATGGCATCTTCTTTGTATAATGTCATAATGCAAACATGTACATAAACATTTAATGTTTAATAATAATGGAAATTGTACAAATGTGAACCATCCTTTTCTCCCTCAAAGGAAAAAACAGATGGAAGTTTTGATTGAAAACAGATGGGTTCTTTTTTTTTACTTTTATTGAACTAGTTCATATAGAGACTTGAGAAAATGAACAGATATTTGGCTGTGTCATCCGTTTCATATTTTATGTCAAATATATACGTCACCTCTTGTTGAGATAATAACTTATAATATAATTATGCTAGAAAACATCATATAATTGCATTTGTTAATAAGGAAATCACCTTCCTAGTTCAGTCATTCCCCTTGAAAATATAATTCCCTTTGAAAGATCCGTTGCAGAGTGTGGATCAATGCTGATTATTTCATCAGTTGCTTTATGAAGGACTGCATCAATATCTTGAATTTGAGATTCTAAAGGAATCTCAAAAGTGAGAGGTACAAATATCAACCCATTTGGAGTAGTAACCATAGGGAAGGCACCCCTCTGCACAAACACAAGTCGCAGTGAAATTAAATCTTCATAATAATCTTTAGTTGAATTATTTCTGTACTTTTTATACAGTTACCTAATTACCTTGGCAAAGTCTTCTTCACGAGATGATTTCATAAGATATCCAACAATAATGACTGATTTGTCACTGAGAGCCTGAGGAAAAGAATCAATATCATCTGATTTATTAGACGTACCACAGAGAAATAGGATGAACAAATTTTTGGATTTTTTTTAAAAAAAACAAAATAAATATAAAACTTACATTAAAGACCATGGATAAAAAATACCTTCTTGCTGACGCTGCAAATCGTAATGGGTAACGCTGCTAAGTTCTCCACAGACAAAATTCTTCTACTCAATATTTGAGGGTTGAGCATGCCTAAGAAAGTAAAACTCAGTCAACAAATGAATACTCGCTATCATGTCAATGAACCTTATAACAAATAATATGCACATGAATTACTGGTTAATAATGAGAACTACATAGACGAGCAAAAACTTGATGGATTTCTATAATTGACATGTGACAACTAGCACTCACCTACACAAGCGATAATCCAATCCTCATTGTGAAGATCAAATGATGCTGATTCTTTCCTTGAAGTCACATATAAACAAATTTCTCCAGTAATACTCCACTCAACTGTCAACTGATGTAGTACATCACTTAACGATGCTTCACAAATTGAGATGTATTTGAAGGAGTAGAGTTTTGCTATTTTCTCAAGAAACACAGCCTGTAGAAAGTAGATACAAACAACAAAACTTGTATCATGCAAAAAATAATGTCGAACTGAAGAATGTCTTGGCCAGATATGTTGTGACCGAAATAATATTCAGGAAAGCCATATAAAGGAAGCAGTAGCCTTGCAAAATCTAGTTCACCTGCTCAACTGAGAGATCATCATGGTAGCCAATTCCCTAGAGGAAACAAAACCAAAGATCAGATTACCACCTGAAAAAGAAATGGACAACAAACATGTAGAGGAAATAAGTGTTCTTTTCCTACTCAAACACCATCAAGTCTACATGTTACACGGAGATAAACCAGATCAACTAATTTATTGGAATGATAATAGGAATACATACAAATCAAACACTGCCAAGAAATGCACATTCCCAAAGTTTCAAATGTCATTGTCACAGGAGCATGCATAACATGCAGAATTCAAAATGCGGTTTCGAACATGCAATAGGATCAAAACACTGATTTCACTTAAAAGTACTACAGCTTTTGCAAATGAAAGGTCTGGGAAAGAAAATAAGATTAATCATAAAGGTAAATATCATTAACAAAAAAAGTGGGCTCACACTTACAGGAATGTAAAAAATAGAGAAATTTAGCTACATAAATTAACATAAGACGTCGAATTTTAGGAACCAGCTTAGTAAGAACTGAAAAGATGCTAACTTTGACATAAAATTCAAGAAACCAAACTGCAAATTATAAGAAAAATAAAAAAAACAAATAGCTTCTACAACTCAGGAAAGAACCATAAGAAGCAAGAACTGGAAGGGATTTGGGGGACGCATGCATCGGACGACGGATTCCAAGAGGAATTCACATGAAAGGTCGAAGAGTGTTTGCCTACCACTTTGAGATTGGAGTAACGAAGCCTTCGCAGAAGGACCTCCGCTTGCGACGTCAAGCTGGGACTTCGGCTGCCTTCTCCGTCGACGTTGCCGTCGACAGCTGCGAGGAGGACGGAATCGTCCAAGAGGACTCCTCGAACGCCGCCCATTCTACGGCCACCTGTTCTTCGTCTTCTGCCGTCCTCTCAGCGCCATTGTTCATGGGGGAGTCGTGATGTGGAAGGATGGAATGCCACTGGGCTGGGCCGTTGAGCCCAACGGCCTTTCCATGCAAGTAACATGCATTGTTAAATTATATATTATTTTTAATTTTTTTGTTTTTTGGCAATCTTTTAGAGTTGCAAGTGCCAATATATAATTTACATTTTTTTAACTGAAAAATCTGTGATTAAATATTCAATGAGTATCTTTTGCAATTGTAATATAATTTATATAATAAAATCACTTTTTTTCTATACAGGTATTAAAATCCAGTATTAATAAGAAGCTTTTATTGAAATTGATTTTTTTGTAACATGTTTCATCAGTTCAATGTATAAGCTATATAAAAGAAAGGATAAAGATGAGACAGTTCCTTCAATTAGATATGTTTCATTTTTCATCAATTAGACATGTTTTTTTTTTATTTTAAATGTTTATTACTTGAATCAATGGAAAATTTAGAACGAGATAGAAGTAAGTCAATGTGTAAGCACCATGTTAGATTTAGGACTTCAAAAGGAAGAGAAAAAATGTTAGTCCTAATTGTTTAATATTTTAACATAATTAATATTTAATTTAATTTATTATAATTAAATATTTTGAGAAGTTCTTATTTAAAAAAAACACCCGGGACGATGGCAGCCCACCTATGATCATAACTTTTTTTAAGTATTTAAATTGATGGAAAAGTTGAGAATTTTTTTATAGTGAAAAGTTGACTTAATTTAACATATTATCACATATTTTAGTGCATCAAAAGACGTAAATTATATATGAAATTTTGTGTCAATCAACTCGTGCTTGATCGTGCACATGTTATATCTAAAAAAATTGTGGCATCCCGTGTCGTGCGAAAAATGGCATCTGATAGGTTCAGTCTGGTTTGAATTCGATCATGTTGGCCATGCCAGAGCACCAAACTGTGTCATGTCATATCGTGTCATGTCGAGCCACCTAAGTTTTAATTTTTATGTCATATACATAGTATTTAATATAATTATAACTTAAATTGATAAATTAGTAACTAAATAATAAATTTTATTATTTGATTTATAATTAATAAATATTAAATAATTACGAGTCAAAATTATGTTGGCGAGAGGATTTGGACCTTGGTTAAAAAAATAAGTGGACATCTTAAAACTCGTGTGCAATATATATATATATATATATATATATATATATATTAAAATACTTTGATCGTGCTCCACTATGCCGGTCTGAAATCCTTAACAGGCGATATAACTTCCCAAAATTTAGGAGACTTAAAATCTGAATTCAAAATAAAAAAAGGGGAAAGAAGAAAAAAAGAAAGGGTAAAAAGAGGACACTTAGTTGTTACACCCATGACTTCTCCTCTAAGAAAAGCAATCACATATTTTTTTTCATAACTCTCACAATTCTCTCCCCCAGGTTATCTCTTTTTCTTCTTTAGCCGACCCTAATCTCCTCTTGCTTCTTCTCGAATTGGGACCAAAGGAGAAGAGGTTATTAGGCACAGTACCTAGAAAGAATGATATCAAAAGTATGAATAGCATTTGTCGTGGCTGCTTGAGCATCATAAGGTGTCCCTCTTCTTGTGCCTTTGAATTCAGAAGTACCAGTGGAGGCCCAAGAAACCACTCGGTATCGTACATCTCTAATAGTTACAATGGTATTGTTGAAACTTGCTTGAACATGAACAATTCCTTTTGGTATTCTACGCCCAATTTTACGTAAATCAATACGCTCATTCTTACGTGAACCAATTCTTGGTATAGCTTTTGTCATATTTTATTATCTCATAAATATAAGTTAGAAATATATAGAAAGAGAAAATATGGAAATATAAATTTCATGTTAGGATAGGAAGGGGAGAAGAAAAGTCAAAGCCAGATTAATTCATCAAAGAGGTGGATAAAGAAAATCTTAACAACGAATTTGACTTCATATTATCTTGGGCATAATTAGGATTCTTGATCTACTTGATAAGGGTTTTGATACATTGTAATCCAATGATAACGATTTATGGATAAAGAATATAGATTGATTGTTCTTGATTACTTTGTAATCATATTAGTTTTATTCTCCCACATGCTTACTATATGTTTGATGCGTCAAATTTATTCCATATGTCCATCTTATTCTTTGATTTATATTAATGACTCATACCTAATGATTAGTTTATGTCATGTGTGATTTGCTTTGAACTCATTGACCCATATCTAAAATCATGTTATTTTTGTGTTTCATGCTCCCGTCCAGATTTCGTGACTCATATTTCTATAAGTAGCATTTACCATTGAAACTTGGAGTTATCCGGGTTCCACTGATTTGATAGATTAATTTTAATGTGTGTTTGGATAAAGGCAGAACTGAAATTAGGCACTAAATAGGTGGGGTTCCATGTGCATTTGGATGAAGTTATAATTTAAGGGTGAACTAATTTATCAACGACCATTTTACCCTTCTCTAATTAAAATATTATATGTGTGTGTGTGTGTGTATGTATAATGTCGTGATATGGAATGTACATGCATTCATGATTTTCGTATGCCTCTATGTGACAAGCACAATGTCCTTATGTTGTTGTCATATGGTGATATTGATTATGCATATGATAAGGTGTCGATACTTATATGTTATCAGGGTATGATACGCTTAAGATTATTGTATTCAAATTGAATATGTGATAACACATGAGTTATGAGTTTTCAACTTATTGAGCTATGATTTGTTCATATTATGTTTCATTATTTTTTCAAATCAATAGATCAATTCTATGGTTGTTTTTGGTGATCCTATGTTGAGATTAGAAGTACTTTTGGGCAGGAGGTATAAATGAAACTTATGTCTCCTATATTTCTTTTGGAAGAAATTGAGAGTCATTTTGTATGTGTAATATAAAAAAAGAGTTGGTTGTAATATCTGAAACTATACTTGTAAATTATAAAAGTTAAATAGTTGCACTGGCTCTGAATGATCAATTAAAAATTTGCATAATTTATTATTTTCTATTATATTACTTTTGAAATTAATAGCATATTTTCGTAAATTTACTTGATCGTCCATGATATGTTGTGATCTATGGGATAAATCAAGGTTTAAACTAGGTCTTGACATAGGTCAAGTTGAGAACAAACATTTTCAATAGTTTGTTGTGTTTGCATTCCCTCTTCCTTTTCTCTTATACTTATTCCATTGTGTTTTCATTGCTTGTGCTTGAACTATATATTTTTAATTTTGTGACACCTCTCTTTTGGCGCCTTTTGATAAGTCTAGAGGATTTTATGAACTATTTAAGACTCAATTATAAAAAATATATAAAATAAATTGAGATTACTGTAGATTTCTTGAGAGTAAATAATAAGGATATTAGGAAAATTATTTGTAAAGAATATATTTTTAGGAAAAAAATGAATTCATCCAAAAATGTGCTTATAAATTAAGTTATGAATTTCAAAATGATAATATATCAAATATATCATATGTATTATGCAAATTGTTCATACTTTACATTAGATTATTGTTAAGCGATAGTTGTGATATATTTAGACTATTTGATTTGTTTATTATGATATCTTACTGATATTAATGTTTCATGTTATATTAACATTCATTATTGTTTATAATATATGATTATGAATGGACTCTAAGATTTAGATCAATATTATTATTATGATGTCTTATATGTTATATACAAGTAAAATGAATATTAATTCATTATATGTTGATTTTTGGGAGTAATGCTTAACATATAACTAAGATAATGTTAGGGACTTGTGTTGTAGCTGCAATGAAGCAACATAATTCTTATTGTATGGATTACTTGTTTTCATGTAATAAAGATTATTCTCAAACATCATTCTTCTGCAAGGGCACTGTCATAGTTTGTGCACCAATCATTGAGATGTGACTATCCATAGCATGATTGAACATGATGAATGCTCCTAGTTAAAGTCGTCAAAGTCACTAATTGTAACAACGAATATGAATAAAAAGGAAAATAATAATAATAATAATAAATGAAATAATGATGATGAAGACAATGATGATGTATATTATACATGATGATGAAATTAAAGTAAAAATAATGATAATGATGTTATGAAAATAAAGCAAATATCTCACATGGGTGAAAAATATAAAAAAATACGTGATTCCTATTTAGAAGATGATGATAAATTTATTCTTATCATTATGTATTCTAATGATCGATATTAAGATTACCAAATGTATGTGTTATTGTATGTATTGTTGGAGTTGGTGAATACTTTAGGGCCTCTTGTTTTTCACACCGGGTACGCCCACGTGAGCATAGGGGAACTGGAGTATTATCCAATGACATTTAACCCCTACACGCGGAAAGGGGGGGTTCGGATGGCACTGCCCGATTAGCGGACGGTTGCCTCGCTCGTCGGTGAGCAGGCAGGGGTTCGGGGGCAACACTCCCGAAATCTAAACGGGTTTTGGCTTTTATTTAAGTTGGCCCGTATGGTGCGAATTAAGAGATTCTCTATTTTTTAGGGTTTTGGACCTATATATATATTGCTCTTATTTCAAATGTGATGTAGAGCGATTGTAACGAAAAAACAATAATAGTGAAATTTCTGTGCAGGACGTAGCCCTAATAAAAGGGTGAACTTGGATAAATATGTGTGTGTTCTCTATTTTTCTGCATTTATCTTTGTGATCTTCTATTTGTATTCTCGAATTTTTCATCAATTGGTATCAGAGCAAGGTTGTTCAAGGCGATTAGGGTTTATTCGAGATGTCAGGAGGATCACGAATTGAGATAGAAAAATTTGATGGAACACGATTTGATTTCTGGAAGATGAAGATGGAGGATCTCCTTTGTGATCGAGATCTTTGGTCGACAATCGAGAAGGAAAGTCCTGGTGGCAAGGAAGCGGTGAAGGATGCAGCATCAACTTCCAGTTTGGGATCGGATCGATATGAAGGCAAAGGGATTGATTCGGCTTTGTCTCGCGGACTCAATTCTTACGAATGTGATGAGCGAACCAACAACCAAAGATCTATGGCAGAAATTAGAATCACTATATTAAAGTAAGTCATTGGTTAATAAGTTATTTCTGAAAAAGAAGTTGTACAATCTTCGGATGTATGAGGGTGACTCATTCTCTACACATCTCCATAACTTTAAAACTTTGATTAGTCAACTGGTATCAATCGGTGTTAAGTTTCAAGATGATGATAAGAAAATAACGCTGCTCTATTCTCTGACTGATTCATGGGACAATCTGATCGTGGTGATTGGTGGTGGAGATAAAGAATTATCATATGAAATTATGTGTTATGCCTTGTTATTAGAGGAGACACGAAGCAAGGGATCTGCAAGTTCTGGTAAAGAGACATTAGCGGCTAGAGGAAGGCAAGCGGAGAAGACTCAAAATCAGAGAGGGTACAAATCCAAATCTCGTGGGCGCTCAAAGAGTAGAGATAAGAAGGTATAATGCTGGAAATGTCAAGAGTGGAGTCATATGAAGCGGGATTGCAAAAATAAGCCGGCTCATAAGAAAGAAGTTGAATCATCCTCGGATAAAAGAGAGACAGATGCAGGAGATATGTATTT
>LTAE01009024.1:0-19408 GCA_001647135.1 Pontederia paniculata
GTTGGCTAGGTTTAAACTAATCTATTTATTTTTGTTATTCCTGATGATGCGTTTAGTTTTTTTTTGTCCTTGCTGATACGTTAATAATATTATCTAGAAATTTATAGCTATGTTACGCTAATAGTTTGTCAAAATAAAAACTGATCACAAAATGTCAGGATTTTTTTTGAAGTTTTAGTAAATTAAAATGAGGCGGATGGGAGCCTATTCCTTCCATGAAAGCAATATTCATGCAAGAGGCTAAGCTTTCACTTTACATCTTTCTAGCTAGATCTTTTTGTAGTGTTAGGACCATTAGAAAATGTTTGCGTTTTAACATTTACGAATTCTTTATATTCTGTTTTACAGTCGGAAAAATCTTGATCGATGAAATTATATTTTATACAATTATAGGAGAAAAATTCCCTTTTCAAAAGGGAAAATACTTTTTCTTTCAGGCTGTCTTCAATATTAATGCAGAAAATTAATTGATATATAATTATAATTCAATATTTATTGTAGAACCAAACGGTTGACCAAAAATATTTATTATAAACCAAGTAAGTAGTTCTAGGATTTTACATTCTTTGCTTCTCGACTTATGCTGTATTATATATTTACTATATTATAGTTGTTATGCTCTTCTTAAAAATAAGAAATTTATAGCAAAACACAAAATAGTGGTTTAAAAGATCCTATGATTTTTATTTTTGGTGTTAATTGCAACTCCCACATCATGAAAGACCGTCGCAAGCACGGCTCTTTTGTTATTTCTTCCAATTCGCAGTTCGTGGAGGTGGACAGCTCTCCCTACAGCCCCTTGACGCGTACGCCTTGTTGTGCATGTGAGAAGAAATCATTGCATGCATTGGATGCACCACACAAGCTTACAAAAAACTTGTGGAGAGAGAGAGAGAGAGAGAGAGAGAGGAGAGAGAGAGAGAGAGAGAGATTGGAAAATCGAGTTTTAAGGCATAGTGTGGGTTTGATTTTAGAGGGTGGGGTTGGTTCTATATACGATAGAGTATAGAACTAGTAAAGAGGTATTAGACATAGGCGTAGGCCTGTAATGAACCAGACCAACTGTAAAGAGGTACATCCTACCAGCCAATTCAGTGCAGAAAATTACTTGCTGGAGAGAGAGAGAGAGAGAGAGACGATAGCTGTGCGCGTTAGCTGATGCATTCTGCGCCCTGCTCCCTGCTCCTGCTGCCACTTGAGGATGCATGCAGGATACAGCAAGAAATAGAAGGAAGTTTGTAACGCCCTCAAAACGCACTCCCTTGGGCTCGGCCCGCGAGGGCTTTTCGACGGCGCTACATGGATATTATGTATATTATATGGGCTCACTAAGAAATACAATCAAGCAAGCCCGTGATTATAACTATGAAAATATAAAATATGATAATATCGCAACGAAAAACATAATAAGATATCATAAGATAAAACACATATCATGGCAGCGGAAACATATTAAAATCCATATAACATCTCGCCATCTATGGGCATAAATCCGTATCCAAATATAAAGCCTATAACATGAGTCTTAGGCTCATTCGACTCGAGACATAACATAATGTAATGTTCATTAGATATGACACTAATGACATAAAAGGGCCTACAAGACCTAGACACGACCATGTGCAAACCAAAGCCGCCATGAGCACACCACCACCAAGCACTTCATGCATCTTCGCCTGCATGGATCCAGAAGCAGGGGAGGTGGAAACCCCCCGGTTAGAGTATGTAAAGGTCGGCATCTATCATGCAACATACATATATGTCATAACATAACATGATCATAATCATAAGTATAAACTTGGAACATAAACCATTTTAGGTAACATAAGCATATGACAATTACAAATCTTGAGCATAACATTGAACATTCATACATGAAACATTACATATATGAAACATAAATGATACTATGCATTTTATGTTCATAATCATCATCTTTGTACATTTACATCTTTACTTATTAGCCATATGGCCCTTTTTGAGTTCTCTTTGACTCACATCATCAACATCTTAAACATCTTGATCATAAGGTCAATTATTATCTTTACATGAAGAGTCTCGGGTAACATTGGCACACTTTGTGGCTAGCTAGGCCGACCCTTCTCTGGGGTCAATATTGGATCCTTCTCTGGGTTCCAATATAGGGAAGCACACTCCACTATTACTAGTGAAGAGACATCACTTCCGGGAAATGCCTTCGGCAATTTCCCCCTTTAAATACGGGAAGCACACCCCACTATTTCTAGTGAGGAGACGTCACTTCCGGGAAGCGCCTTCGGCTACTTCCCCCTTCTCCAATGCGCCTCGACTAATTCATCATGTTTCATCTTCACAATACATCAAGCATAGCAATCAATCTTGTGATTTTAACCTAATTACGGCTTTGCATGCATTTCGATGTCTAAGTGTGTTTCAAACATCAAACATGGTTTACTAACTTTTAATAGCATAAAACATAGTAAACAGTTGATCTCATCATGCATTAGGAAGATAACATCATAGGGGACATCTATAAAATGACTTCAAATATTCCTTGAGTCATCACGGCCCGTGATGAATTCATCACGGCCGTGATACGGCCTGTCACGGCCCGTTACAAACCGTAACGGCCCGTGATGAACACCTTCACGGCCTGTGACACCATGTCACGGCCGTGATACCACCTGTCACGGCCCGTTACCAACCGTAACGGCCCGTGATGAACACCTTCACGGCCTGTGACACCATGTCACGGCCGCGAATGGAGGGTTTCGATGGGTGAGGTCCGATACGGCCGTATCGAAATAATACGGTCAGACCGAAATCCTCTCGGGATGGACAATACGACCCGTATTGGTTGGTACGGTCGAACCGAAATCCTCTCGGAATGAGAAATACGACCCGTATCTTTCATTACGACCAACATGTCACGGCCCGTAACACTACATTACGGCCCGTAACGACACTGTCACGGCCCGTAATCACCTTGTTACGGCCGTGACTTAGGCGTTTCGCGACTTAGGTTGCGACCTATGATTTCACGGCCCGTGATGGTGTATCACGGCCCGTGATGGGTCCTGTCACGGCCCGTGATATCCCATCACGGCCCGTGATGGATGCCCTGGGACTCGTTTACACCCCATTTTACTTCCAAATTCCACCCTTTCATACCTATGAACTTATCATTCTCAGGGGAATCCATAAATAAGGGAATTTACTACATTCTAGGGTTCGTGACAACTCAATTTAGACACTAATAACATCGAATTGCATGTGATTGGGTCCAAGTTACAACCTAGGGTTTACATATCCATTCTAAAGTTCATTTACACATTCCTAGGGTTCATAGTTCATCAATTCCACATCAATTGGGGTTTGGCACATAGAAGAACACATCATTCCAGAAATTTACATATTAGAACCCTAACTTGGCCCTAACATGTCTCATATGATTCATGACATTCTAATAGAACCTTCATACATAGAAATAGACCTAAACAATGGAAGATTAACTTACTAGGACATGAGGAATCATGAGAGACACATACAAACATCATTATCACAATAGAAACATATAACAATCATCACATGGTTCATATCACATTCAACATATAGAAAAGAGTCATTTAGACATAAGATCAAACACCTACTATGCATACACCCAATATGTCATCCCCTCATCTTTAACTCTATGAACGTGTTGTTCTTATAGACATATGGACATAAATAGGGAAACAACTAGGTTAGGAATTTCCCTTAGGGTTTCTATCATACATTTAGGATTCTTACAAGCATCTAGGGTTCTTAGTTATCATGTACATGGTTCTAGGGTTTCATAATAAGAAAGCTCATACCAAAGGTTCATATAACTAGCTTGACATCATGCTGAAAATATAACATTCCTAATATGAGGTAAAGCACACTTGAATGATAAGAAAGAACATATAGACATATCAACAAACACATGGTGTGCAACATTCCTAATGCCATCACCATCATTTCTACCATATAAGAAAGGGCTTCTTATAATCCTCAAACTAATGAGGTGAGAAATGTGGGATTGGATCCCCTCTACATACCTTGCCCTAATCTCTTCTTCTTCTTCTTCTTCTTCTTCTTCTTCTTCTTCTTCTTCTTCTTCTTCTTCTTCTTCTTCTTCTTCTTCTTCTTCTTCTTCTTCTTCTTCTTCTTCCTAAGTTCTTCCCTTCAAGCTTGATGAAGCCCTAGTGCCTTCCTCTCCTTCCCTTGGTGTTCCTTCTTCTTGCCCTAGAGTTTCCCCTCCTTCATAAATCCACCTTGAGTTGAAGCCTTTGTGGAGAGCTCCCTAAAACCCTAGCTCTTAAGATGGTATGGTAGCTCTTAAGATGGTATGAAGAGAAGAGAGGAAGAGAGAGAGAGTGTGGAGGTGGTAAATGAGAGAAATTTTTGGTTCACACCCCTTTTATACCTAGGGGTTTAATGGTTTGTGGGCCATTTGGGAGGTTAATGGGATGTTTAGTTAATTGGGCTTAGGGGTTAAGAATTTGGGGTTTTACAAAGTTGGGTTAAAGTTAAGAGATAGATTGATACCAAGTGGTTGATAAAAGCACGTATGAACCGAGAATTTGAGGGACATCATTCATCATTCACTTTATATGGATATCTAGCAAACTTATGTCTACTTTATTGTTTTTTTACTGTGTCATAAATGCTACATATAATATATTGAAATATGATGACGATTAATGAGTGTGATGGTTATTATTGGAGAATGTTGCAACATCATGGATAGGCTATCAAAGTGACAAATGACAACCTTATTTTATGTTAAAATAAAGTTGCCATTGACATATGACAACCTTATTTTTTAAGAAACAGATAAAAGAAGAAAGGGTATCAGCAAGCGTGTAACGAGAGGATTTTGTTAAAATTGTATGGGAATCTAATCATGGATGGTTGCTAGATTTTGGGGACAAAAAGGAAGGATTTATATAGATTTGGGGGGGTTTGGGTGGGTGCACGTTCGTAATATCAAGGGAGGCCATCATACATCACCTTGTTTTTGTGGTGTTCTGTCAGCATCCTTTGCAATAACTGATCCGAGCCTATACAACTTGGACAGTGCCTTTGCCACATGCCGATTTCCTTGTAATAACAAACTGTTAGTTATTGACTTGCAAGTTAAATTCAAAATTAAAATAGAGATGTTTTTTTTTTGGTAGATGAAATAGAGATGCTTAGTCCTTTACATTTTTTTTATTTAGATTAATAAACCTATGGGATATTAGTATTTATATGAAAAAATAATTTTGATGTGTCTTGAATTTTATATTTCAAAATTGTAAAATATGAAAAAATTGAGGAAAAAAAACAAAATTTATGATAAGAGTTTTATCGCATGTATGTCAATTTTTTAGTTTTTAATTCATTATTTTATTTTTTATCGATTCTTAGTCCTTATATTTCCAACAATAATTATCACAAGAAATACGAATATCATAAATGAATATCTTTCTAAAACCCAATCATATTTCATTATTATAATAGAAACAAAATCTTGTAGGTAAATTAATTGTTTCGGAAAGAAAACTTTATTTTACAAATATGTTATGTGCTAGTATATAAAAAAACGATATATTCAAAAACATAAATTAATGTTTACATACATATCATATTGAAAAAGTATGTGACCCGCCCTAAAGGTTAATA
The DNA here is from genome assembly GCA_001647135.1 of Pontederia paniculata. Lineage (NCBI taxonomy): Eukaryota > Viridiplantae > Streptophyta > Magnoliopsida > Commelinales > Pontederiaceae > Pontederia > Pontederia paniculata. Next base: position 5,668 of record LTAE01009024.1, read on the forward strand.
TTATGGTTTGATAAGTAAAAAGAATCTGTTGACCTAAATAGTTTTAACGAACAAAATGAAAAAAGAATTACAAAACAAGATTCTTAAATAAATTCCCAAAACAAATAAAAGACTTATAAATTGTATATATGAGTCGATGAGTTATGATACTGTACCTTAATCCTTGTTAACATTTGAATACAAAGTATTCACGACGAATAATAATAATAATAATAATAATAATAATAATAATAATAATAATAATAATAATAATAATAATAATAATAATAATAATAATAATAATAATAATAATAATAATAATAATAATAATAATAATAATAATAATAATAATAATAATAATAAAGTGATATTACGTTTATGAATGTAATTCTTATTTTTAAAGAATAATTTCGTTGGAATTGCTAAAATGATTATGCATAAATGATCTGATTCCACAATTCAAATCATACTATCCACATATATTGCTTACTAAACTTATTTCTCCCCTAAATTATAAGCCATGTCTACTCGTCCCTAAATTATGAAATATCTACTTACCTCTGAATATTCAAACTTTTCTATTTTGCTCAGCCACCTTTTGTATTTGCATTTTATTATATATATAATCACAAATTTACCATTAATTAATTTTTTGAAGAATATAACAAAAGTTTAGAAAGTTTGTATTTGAGATAAGAATAACTAAAATAAATATAAAAATATATAGTTTAAATCATAAAAGAGGTTAAAAATAAATGGATAACTAAGTTTTTTAAAAATAATAAAAAATTGATGTTGGGATAAAATAAAAAAATAATTTATTAAATGTAGGTGGATATTTTGATAAACAATTAATAAAAGTTTGAAAATAATGCATAGTTGAAGGGAATCCGGTGGAAAGAGAATTTATAAATTAACTAATTAATTATGTCATTGTCTAGTTGGATGAGAAGTCGGCAAAAAACAAGATTGTAACGTCCCAAAAAGACCACACCGCCATCTGACATAATGTCCTGCGTTACACATCATACTTTTTCTTGATTTTAAGGTTGACATTAAGACTAATCAACTAAATGCGGAATACATAAATAATTGAAAACTCTTTTCATATCATAAATTAATTGAAGAAGTCTTACATAATATGATTTGTCTAAGAAATAATTATTACATCTTTTGAAAAGGAAATAATCTAGAGACAAATTGACACAGGACCATTACTCACGTGCAAACAACATTATCATCATGAACATGTGTCGCCGCATGCACCACCAGTAACTATGACACTTTAGATCACTGACCTGCAGGATCCAAAGTAGGGAAAAAAAAATCCACCACGAGCTACGAAGCTCAAATATGTAAGGCATAATGGAAAGATATTTTTCATGAAACTTAAATCATATCATCATAATTAATCATAACATTAGGATCATCATAAAATATCATAAATACTTTTCACTTAATTTCTTACATACATCATTTTCATCATAATTTACTTTCTTTTCATACATCATTTCTCTTTATATTCTTTGCATGAGAAGTAAGCTATGACACTAGTCCAACCTTAATTACTCATCAGTCATCATTTATCATTTCATCTTGTTATACTTTCTTTGCATAGGGAATGAGCTTTGACATCAGTCAAACATAAGCCACTAGATATATACTTTCTTAACCTAATTTTCTTTTCATTAACATATCATTACTTTCTTGCATCATGAGTGAACTATGACATATAGTCAAATATCAATCACTCTGAGCGTATACATAAGGAGTAAGCATGACCCATGGTCAAATATCCATTACTCCACATCATCATCATCATTGAGTTATTTCATCGTATTCATTTCATTCATCATCTAACTTTCCTTATACTTGGCATTCATGGAAATACAGTAACATCATTCCTTAACATCTAATGCAATATGCTCAATTCAAATATTAAACCAAGTGGTTATATTATTAAGTTCTTCTTATCCCATTTGCGACTTTGAGGATTGCTTTGTTGTGACTTTGAATGACTCATGAGTCTTTAGAGGCTTCGCCAATAGGTCAGTGGGGGTGCACAAGCCACGACCGAAAAAGATGCTCGAGAAATTCATTTGTTGCAAGGCGGAGTGAAGACCAGGCAACAGAAACTAGAAACTAGGTAGCAGCTGATCTACCAGTCCCTCATCATCATAAACATTGCGCTCCCAATCATTCAATACATGACGGCCTCATCATTAATTTCGTGTGAATGATTGATCATTTATCTTGTCCACATATTAGTCCTTAAGATTTCATAAGTATTCCACAACATCTATTAAAATAGAAATGATAACATAAAATGTATTTGAAATATAGCGGTCACGACCTGTGATGGCTATGTCACGACCCGTGACGACACTATCATGACCCATGACAGATCTGTCACGGTCGTGACCAGATGAATTGTGTTTTCTTTAGCACGGTCACGGCCCGTGACACACTTGTCACGGTCGTGATCGAACATTGATCTTGGCTGTAGTCACGACTCGACCATCGTGGCTCCTGATTCCTTGTTTATCACGGCCCGTGACAAAACTGTCACGACCGTGACCGAAGGCATGTTCTTTGGTCACGGTTCGTGACATTCGCTCACGATCCGTCGATCTGTCGAAATCCATGATCAACCAAAATTTTCCTATCTATTGTCACGGCCCGTGACAGATGGTCATGACCGTGACCGAAGATCATCTTTCTCGGCTGCCACCGTCACGACCCGTGATACGTCCGTCACGGCCGTGACCGAGTGCCTTCTTCCTCGACTGCTGTCGTCACAGCCCGTGATATGTCTGTCACGACCGTGACGAAAAATTTCGACGAATTCTGCTCGTGCCATCGTCGACTGCCTCCGTCACGGCCCGTGACATGTCCGTCACGGCCGTGACGGGATTTTTCTGGGCGAACGCCGCCCCTTCTCTTCTCAACCGGTTTAAGATTCTTTCCTATAGCTATATTAATATATGAGGATCTATAACACTACGTTTTCCTACAGTTTTCGGCCTTAAAATCTGCAGTATAAACATTCTTATATTCATGAACGAATAGATCTTCCTAATCCATCTACATCATGTAACTATTCTAGGGAAGAAACATCATGCATACATCATGAGGATTAAAACCAACATCACATGACATATGATCATATAAAATCCATCATAATATCATAAAAAATCATAGCATACATTGATCTATCATGAAAAATCTATTCTAAAGGGATATGCCATGTTACATACATGTTAGTCCATAAGTTCGTCGTCCCGTTCGTCCTCAATCCATTCCTGCGTTCGTCTACGGCGATCCTTTTCCTGGCGTTGCTCTCCAACCTTGATTTGCCTTCGTCTTCTCTCTCGGGATCATTTTCTTCGTTGAATAAGAGAGGATGGAGAAAAAAGAGAAATTATAGCCGACTAGGGCATTTAATGGGGAGGAAGTAAAAGTGTCCAGATTTTTCAACGTATCTGAAATTTTGAATTTCATAATATTGAAGATTCTGGATCTGATTTTCAATTACAAGAATATTTTAGAAATTGAAAATTTGGAGGGTTACAAAGGCAATGCCCCGTTACAATCTTATTTAGCATGATCTGCAATGCAAAACCAAGAGAGGATGAGAATGGATTGGAGCCATCCATGGAGAGTAATTTGGCTGCACCAAGGAAGAATGGTGGTGTGCAAGTGCAGAGGAGGAGGAGAGTGATGTCTCTTTTGCCAGACAGCATTAAAAGGAGGTGATGAGAAAAAAAATCAAAAGTTGCATGAATCACTGTCCTAAAGCTCAAAAAAGCATACTGAGAAGAGAGTGAAAGAGGTGAATGAGATCTATATGGAGAGAAGAGGATTGTTACAAGTTTCTTTTCCTTTTTTCTCTCTATGTCTCTCTCTCCATTTTCTATTTTCTTTCTGATTAATATAGGGCTGCTATTGTTTGTGTTTATTGAGGTAGGAAATAATTATTTGTGAGAGTAGAGGGGGGAGGTGGTGGGACTCTCAGATCACTAGAATCTTTAAATTCTGACCTTGTCTGACCCTGGCAAGTGCCAACCCCTTCCCCACTTACTCCATTTTTTCCCATTCTCTTTCCCTCACATACACACATTCTTGCTCTTTCTCTCTCCAACAATGGCATCTACTTCTTACCAATAGGCCCTGACCTAAAAGAATTATCCTCTCTCTCTCTACATCTCTTGTTTACTTTGCAGACTAAAACCCAAAACCACTTCCTGCATCCATGTTTCCTTGCCATTGTGAGGCCCTCCTCCCTCCCATACTGCTCTCTCAAACCTTGTGCCTGCAGCTTGCAAAAATGTAATGGATGAGATTTCCACCTGGTTGTAGGGCTTCTTAGGTCCCCTGAGGAAGCCACAGTTCCATCTCTTTCAGCTGGGTTTCCCTTTTGGTTGCTTGCCAATCTGAAGGGTATTTCCACAAATACATACCTAAAATCTCAAGCCTGTGGGTTTTCTTTTTGGTTTGGGACTTGGTGGACTGGGAGCTGCGAGGTTGCTGCAGCGTGTTCAGCTGTTGGTGATGGAATTCTGCCACTTGGATGGCCAAGCGTTTCGCAAGGAGGAGCAACAGCAGCTACCACCGCGCAGCCAAAACCAGCAGAAGAAGCGGCAGGAGGAAGCTAAAAGCAGCTGCATCAACTAGCAGCATCGGTTGCGGCCAAGGGAAAGCTGGAAGAGGAACACAGGGATCTGGATCCGAGAAGGACTCATTACCTTCTGAACCAAATAAGCCCAAGAGAAAGCGCAGGAGGTGGTGGTCGACAGGAGGAACTACAAGAAGAACAAGAGGAGTCTCCCCAGGGTTTCCAACTGCATCCCATCTTCCAGCATCACGAGCAGCAGCAGACGTCCAGGCCGCGCTCCTACTTCTCTTCGCCGTCGGCGGCCACGGCGTCCTCATCGGAATATGCAAGCCTTTCCGAGAGAATGGAGTCGGGCCACGGGTTGCAGGCCCTGGGCCACCACCAGCTTGTCCTGCACAATCAACAACAGCAGCAGCGTCCGTCACGCTATGGACTGAGGGGCGCCGGCGGCGGTGGGGAAATCGTGGAAGTCCAGGGCGGCCACATTGTGCGATCCACCGGACGAAAGGACCGGCACAGCAAGGTCTGCACGGCCAAGGGTCCACGCGACCGCCGCGTCCGCCTGTCGGCACACACTGCCATCCAGTTCTACGACGTCCAGGACCGCCTCGGCTACGACCGCCCCAGCAAGGCCGTCGACTGGCTCATCAAGAATGCCAAGTCTGCTATCGACCAGCTCGCCGAGCTTCCGCCCTGGAGTCCCACCGCTACGAAGGCCACCGCCGCATCGTCCTCCCGACCACCGGTACCTTCCAACCAATCGCCCGAGCAGCCCACTGACGACTCCAGCAAAAAGGCAATTCAGGTTGCTGAACCAGTTGGTTCATCTTCTTTTAGCTTCGGTGGCGGCGCCGCCGGCAACAGTAACGCTAGTTTTCTACCACCTTCATTGGATTCTGACGCCATTGCCGATACCATCAAGTCTTTCTTCCCCATGGCCGCTGCTACTTCTCCATCGTCAAGCACCACGATCGGATTCCAAAACTATCCGCCTGATCTTTTGTCGCGGACCAGTAGCCACAGTCAGGATCTCCGCCTCTCTCTCCAGTCTTTTCCAGATGCACCAGCCTTCCACCATCCACAATCCACCCAGCAGTACCACAACCAGAGTTCTGCTCCTTCTGCACATGGAGCTCTCTTCTCGGCCGCCGCCAACTTGGCCTTCGATATGTCACCGGCCACGTGGGCCGAGCAGAACCAGCGGATGTTTCCGTGGAATGCTGCAGAAGCAAGCGGCGGCGGTGGCGGCGGCAGCGGAGGCTATCTGCTCGGCGTTTCTCCGTCGCGACAGGCTGTTCCGCTGCACTCTGTGATCGGCCAAGGTCTGTTTTTCTCTCAGAGGGGACCCCTTCAGTCCAGTAACTCGCCCTCGGCCCGCGTCTGGACGGACTCGGTGGCAGCCACGGTTGCCGCCGACCACCAGATGCTGCACCCGATTCTGCATCAAACGATGTCATCCGCCGGGTTCACATCCGGCGCCGGCTTCTCCGGGTTCCGTATCCCGGCGCGGATCCAGGGCGAAGAGGAGCACGACGGCATCTCCGACAAGCCGCCCTCTGCTTCCTCTGCTTCTCACCATTGATGGAGTTGAAAGAAGAGAACCAACAGCCATACTTCAACCTTCACTTAGTAAGTCCAAATCCAACCATTTGTGCCTCTCTCTCCAATGAACAGCCTAAAAATGCCATCTTTTTACCTTTATCTTAGGCTTGCTTGGTATCCTTCGAAAAAGCTGATGACGANATGTCATCCGCCGGGTTCACATCCGGCGCCGGCTTCTCCGGGTTCCGTATCCCGGCGCGGATCCAGGGCGAAGAGGAGCACGACGGCATCTCCGACAAGCCGCCCTCTGCTTCCTCTGCTTCTCACCATTGATGGAGTTGAAAGAAGAGAACCAACAGCCATACTTCAACCTTCACTTAGTAAGTCCAAATCCAACCATTTGTGCCTCTCTCTCCAATGAACAGCCTAAAAATGCCATCTTTTTACCTTTATCTTAGGCTTGCTTGGTATCCTTCGAAAAAGCTGATGACGAAGGAGAACAAACAACAGCGCTTACATCTGTTCTCCTCTTATGTTGGTTCATATCTTCTCTCTATCTTTGGCTTTAGTCATCATTAATCTTTCTTAGTTATTCCTATTGTAGTTGTTGTTGCAGTAGTTCTTTCATGTACTCATGTTTGCTTCTTGAATCATGCTGCTGTTCCTGTGTGTAACATCTGTCAATCACCTGGAATGTATTCGAACTTGATTTCTGTATGAGTTTTGAGGAAAGAATTGATTTTAATGAAATTTACTTCCGATGGGAGAGAACAGGTTTGAGAAGAACGTCAGAGAACACTGCATGCAGCATGCAAATTTTAAATTTTATTTTTCTTTTGACACAAAGCCGAAGCCCTGATGTTATTTTCAGATACTGATGAGTTGTGTGTTGTGCGATGATGCTTTTGCTCCAAGTGGAAATGAAATGGTCCTTTTTCCCACCATCTTGTTTGTGTTATGTTTTCTTGCTTGTTTAAAAGCAGCAACAGCAGCAGAAGCAGCCGCCGCCGCCTCAGCAGCAGCAGCAGCGATTCTCCTGTGCGGTTGTTCCCAAACTTGCCTATTTTGAATTTAATATGCTCTTTCATGATTGCATATAGTGAGAGTGGAGTTTGAGGTCTCTCTCTGAGCGATAGCAGCTCCAGCCTCCAGCCACTTCTATCACATATATTTGCTTAATTGCTGTAGCTCACGAGTGATAGCAGGCAACTCACAAGTCGCAATACTGTAGCTCTCAATTGATGCAAAGTGTGAGGGTGGAATTTGGCAGCAAGTCACAATACTGCAGCTCTCAAGTGATGGCAAAATGAAGGCATAGAAATGGCAGCTCACAAGTACTGTTCCTTGCTTTAGGTATCTTTCTGATGTCTATGATGTTAGTGTAGTGCCATGTAGTAGGGTACATTGACATCCCCATCTTTTTTTTGTTTCTTTTCTGTACTGGTGTGTTTCCTGCTGCTTGCTTTTAGTGGAATAGAAACCTTATCGGATGTGTGTTTCTATCATAACAGTAACACAACACATCATCAAGCACGAGTGAGGATTCCCTTCAGTCTGCCTGTCCTTGTGTCGCAGAGAGAACCATCTCGAGCCCTTACATGTAGAATGCACAACCTTGAAGATAAAAACTATTCCAACCCATTAAAAAGTACACAAAAAACTACTCCAAGACTTATCCTTTTCTACAGTGAAAGACACTTAAAATAAGCCATTTTGAGTCATCAGGCCACCTCCAAGATGAAGCAACCAGAAACATGAACCCAGATGATACCTTAGCTAGTTTGGGACATTTCCTATGACTTGGGAAATCCATTAAATGACTTTGTTCAAAGAGGCACCAAAAATAATAATAGTAGCATTAATTCTGCAAGCAGTGCAGCTCCTTTGGAGGAGGGGCCATGGAGACATCAGAAATAAGATCCATGAATAACTTTTTTTAAGGGGGTGGTCGGCACAGGGACTGGCCTTGCCACCTGCTACCGTGGCGTGCAGTTTAGGCACGCCATTAGGTGGCTCCAGCTCATCCCATTTCATTTCGTGTGCAGACAATGTAACAGGGGCATCCGTATAAAGGGAGAGAATTAATTCTCCTGATCAGATAACCTGTTCCTATAGAGGTTGATCTTCTGATGAGTTTTTTTACAGTGGGGTTAAACTAATAGTATCTTGCTCAGATATGGTAAAATGTAAATCTCTTGCAGTGTGGATCGATCTTCTATCACTGGGATTAATGAGCTCTTTCTTGGGGATATAGTTACAAGTTCATCACCGTGAGGCATAACAACTGGTAGGGTAAAGAGTGTCGGAATCAAATAAAAGTTTTTTGCTGTGATCCCTATCAGTGCCAGATCGTAGATACCGCAGACATGTAATTATGGATGAATACAAACGAGCAGAGCTGAACAATGCTATTTGTTTCCACAAAATCCAAGCCAACCAATTTGGCACGACCTGTCCCAGTCAGTCCAGGCCACGCCAATCTTGTTGCAAGAACATGGCAAGAAAGGAGGAGGAGGAGAAGGAAGGAGCCCACACAACTCACAGAGCCAACCTTAATGCTGCTAATTCATGTGAAGGCACATGCACTTAAAGTATTTTGACATTTCTATTCTGCATCAGCAAAATGGTAAAACTAGGAAAAAAAATGCCAAGCATGCAAAGCTGAAACTAATACTACTGAACCAATTATCTGCAAAAAAAAAAACCAAGTTACTATGCATTGTGTTCTGAAATTAAAAGTTTATCTGCAAAAAATTGGCCTGCATTCGGCACTACTATGCAGGAAAGCTTGTTGTGAATAAAATTCAGTTAAAATGAATTGTGTTCTGATCGATCAACCACAATAAATCATCAGGCTGAGAGTAGACGCCTCCTCGGTCATGTGGCTTTTTCATGTTCTCAACTATATATGAGCAGAGGGATGATTCTCCAAGTTATATCAAGATCATTTCAAGACAGTCAGGATTTTTTTTCTCCAGATTAGTTCAGAATTGCGTCTGATTCTTCTCTAGCCAACTCTCCTATTTTTTTTTTTTTTGCCATAAGAGATTGATTGGTAAAACATTATCTCTCTTAAATTTCAATCGATTAAGGATAAACAATTTTGAAATTCCAAAGATACATGATCTCTCTATAAATTTCATTGAAGTTCCATTCGCTAGCAATCAGTGTTATTTTGATCATTCATTTAGAAGAGAAATTAAAGAGGCTGAAATTGGAAGTATATTTAATTTGCTACCCGTAGTTTTTTGCATTCACCGGCAACTTGCTTAATAATAGTAGTATCATGTCATTATCACGATTCGTACGGAACAATATAAAATGAGATGTCCCCCTCCAAGGTAGTAAATCAGTAGATTGATTGAGGTCTTACGAGGATTCGAGTTAGGCTTAGATTTCCTTTTCTGACATCCAAAAGAATATAAAAAGAAAAATAACATTCTGTTTTCTCAGTTATGATTTAGATTGAAATTTTGAGAAACACTTGTGGATTGGGGTAAAATATTTACAGTAACTCTTGATGCTCCAAGTTATGAAAGCAATTTATTCTAAATCCCAAAGAAGAATGAAGGCAAGGTAAGATATGAAATTACCACGAAGACAAAAACACATGGAAATCAATGGAAAGATGTTGCTTGCATTAGGAGACATCTCCGGCTGGCAACACCTCATCGGTGTCTGAATCAATCAACAAACTGGGAATCTTCTAGCTAATTTTTTAACCTGAAAGAAAAACGAAAGAGAAAACACATGCAAACCAAATTACCAAATCAGATAAGATCCATTGCCTCTGATGAAGCAGCACTCAGCTACTATCTTGCAGTTGCAGTAAAAAAAATGTCCATAAAGAGTAAAACCATGAGGTTGAAAGTTGTTTTACAGCATATATAGATGACTTCACTGCAAAGCTTTTATGCCGAGGAAAGGTAATTGTTTTTTCACTAGCACAGTCACAGAATCTAGGGAAAAAGGTTTGTACAAATCTCTCGTTCTTTTGAATTGTCAAGTTTCTGCTAACAAAAATGTTGCTGTTTCTGTCGGTAAGTCCAGAAAAAGCTGGTAAAATTCATGATGCTGATATCTATGATGAGGATTTTGTCATCAGATCTCTATCTTTCTACTTTAGAAATCTAGCAATCTTACCACTTACCAGAGAAATTGGTCTTTATGTTGCCCCACTAAATCTTTTCTTTTCTGTGATATTATATGCCATCACACTCTCTAACATTATAAAAGCTGTGACACGGATTTTATTGTTGTTTTAGTATTAACAGTATTTTGAATTATTAGTGATTGTGAAAAAAAGGGAAATAAGAGAGTATGTGTTTGGATGAAATTGAATGATAGTTTCTTGAATGAAAACTAAAACCTTATCGGAATAATTAGAACCTCAAATGCGGTTATGAGAATTTCGATCACGTAATAATGTATATACATATATAGTAGATGAAGACTAATCATCCAACCCATATTGGTGTCGATCGAACTGTAATTTCATTATTTTGTGGACCATTTTTTTCTAAATCTCTTATCTATAAATATATTTTTATATACCCTAAACTCTTTTTAGTGGGATTATGAGTAATTACATTTGATTTTCTTGCAGAGACCTAGCTAATGTTAACTTACTCTTTTGCATGAATATCGGACTTGAGGGCACCTTGTGCATATTCACACTTTGACACTGCTACCAGACAAAATACGTAAAAGATAACACGTAACAACCTTTCATTAGAAGATTCCTCTGTCATATTCTTAGGCATTTCTTGCATGATATGACAGGGGACATGTGTCATAGGATAGGAGAGGACCACCGTGAAGCCTAACGCGGTAAATTTACATCTGCACACAAACATTGGACTTGGGGCACCTACACATATGTTCTCATCTTGACGCCACTCCCTGCCAAAGACGGCTAGAAGACAAAACTCAACAGATTCCTCTGCCACTTTTGGGTACAAATGCAGTAGTATGGAGATGTATAATTTATAATACAAGTTATGAAATCTTGGTGAACGTCAATTCATAAAATCATCTGAAGTAAAAATATGATGTTTAATGAATTTGAAATCTTGGCTAATTTCAATATATACAAAAGATAGAGCAATGACAATATAAATATTGAACTCAAGAGTGATGTACTAGTTGTGGATGCAGATGTAGAGGATTCTGAGTAGAAGGAGCAAATAACTTTTGAACTTCATAGATTTACAAGAAAGCATCGTTCTTGTATTAAATATCCAAGTTCTGAACATACTGTGATTATTGAAAAATGAGAGTCAAAGGAAAACCTAAGAGAAAAGTTTGAACGAGATGTTGGATTGACCGACATGAACATCAAGTTACGATTCTTGATCAAGTATCTCATTCTCATGGGCTAAAGGGAGAGGTTGTTGAGATTTAAGCCCACGAAAAGCCCAAATAGGATTTAGATTGTTCAAAGAATAGAACCACATGGACTTAATTAACTTATGTGTTTGAGTTTCAGATGAATTATAATATAACTTCTCTCTCCTTAGATAGTGAGAGAATAAGAGGAGTCTAAGACATATGAAAAGAAAAAGGAAGATTTTTTTGTGTTTTTAATCCTGGATGTCATAGTAAAGAGAGAGATTGACCTATCTTGGTGATGAGAATAAGTGAAAAGAAGATATTAAAAAGATGGAGAAGTTCTTCTTGGAGAGTAAATAATAAAAGATAAAATCAGATTGGGAGGACCTCTAAAGATTTCTTGATATAATGATCACAGAAAATTATAATAATCAGGTAACAATATTCTTGTTGATTGTTTCAAGAGGCATTTATTGTATTACTTTTCAACATTATCTAGTAATCTATATTGCTTTAAAAAAGATTATCACTTATTAAATTGCCAATAATGTGCATTACTATGTTGTTATCAATAAATAATTCAACTTATAATTCGGGTTACCAAGTTTACTTATAAAAAAATACTAGATAATATACACCCTTTTATCAAAAGACCCATGAAAATTTTATATTATTAAGTTGGAATATATAAACACGGATCACAACTCAAAAATTGACGTATTAAGTGATTAATATCTATTATAATATAATGATAATATTATAATAGTTAAAATTAAAATTAATATTAATTATTATAATTAATAATACTTATAATTAATAATTAGTTATATGTTATTATTCATCATACAATAATAGTAATATTTATAAATATTATTTAAATATTTTTATTATTAATATTAATTTATTTTAATTATATTATTATTATTATTATTAATATTATTTATGTTACTATTATGAGTTTAATGTACCTACTCAACATCAAGTATTTTGTAGCGATATTGAGTATATCTTAGCCATCCAATGCATAATCAATGATGAATCATAAAATTGACAAAAATCATAACTTATGAAATTTATAATTAATTATGCGTTAAAGAGTTAAGATGTGATCATCATCCCTATAAAGCATTTGATGCTTAATAGGTACGTTAAACTCTATTATTATACTGTATATTTTATTATATTATATTTTCTTTATGGCTTTATGGAAGAGTTAAAAGGGCAAATATGAAAAGTAACTATAAATAAGATTATCATTTGGGTGGTAACATGAACATCACTCCATTAGATAATACAAATTTACACCTCATAGGTTATCAAGGCGAGATTGTATGCATATTAAAAAAGTAAAAAAAAAAAGTAATATGATTGACCCAAGTAATTTTAAATTTGAATTATCGGTGATCTAAAATGATTACTTGTAGAAAATGCCTCCTAGGGTTTTGAAGAGGATATCTATAGCTTTATTCTAATTGAAATACTATTTTGGGTTAGACAAATTTTGAGACTAAATATGAGAAAAGTTAGAAAGATACATGACTCTCTAATATAATAGATAACTTTATGTTGGAAACAAGGAAAGAGTCAAGGGGTTCCAAGAGGGCGAACTGACACTCCATGAATGATAATTAAATTTTTATAATGGTAGCTTATTTTCACATGTGCTTATTTTTAGCTAGATAAAAATACTTTGATATAAAAATCTAAAAGGGCTTAGGTGTAATCGCTCTTATATCTTCACTTTTTTTTTTCTTTTATGCTTACTTTACTCTTTTCACTTTTTTTTTTATTTGTCATTTATTTTTAAAAGACAATATTATATTTAATATTAAATGTAAATAACATAAAATAACTATATAAATTAATAAATAATTTTGCACTTACGAATTAAGATTCTGACTCTTCCCCTTGTTGAAGACGAATAAAAACTGAAAGTTTGCTAGCACTAAATAAAAGTTTCGGCTAACTTTACAATAAATATCATATATATATTTATATATGTATATTGAAATCGGTATTTTATTAATATATAGATATATATCCTATATATCATGATTTAAACATTGAAATCGGTACTTTTTATAATAACTTCATTTGAGCAATTTGAGTAGATACACGATAATGCAACAAGTGACATCCTCTCATGTTACACTTATAAATAAAATAAAAATAATAATGATTGGATTTAATTTTATCTATTCGCAAGAATATTGTAAGGTTTCATGCATATTTCTTTTATATATACATATATATATATATATATATATATATATA
>LTAE01009025.1:0-19403 GCA_001647135.1 Pontederia paniculata
TTTTAATACACCAATTCAACCCCCCCCCCCTTGGTGCCATCCAGATCCTACAGTTTCATGGCCCATGACAATGCTCTGCACGGGTGTAATGAATACAAGTCATGGGTGAATGTTATGTCTTTGATTTCACAGTTGTGTAACTCATTTTCACGACCTACAAAATTTCTTCTAAAATCACTTATTGCACTCACGAGTGTGACTCCTTTCACGTTTGTGGCTTTCAAATTTTTTGTTGAATTGGCCTCCAAATATAGTCCAACTTGTTTCGGTCTTCCTCTATCGGACTACCAAGTGCCTTAGACATGAGAACACACATATTATGCAGACTCTGACTTTGAAAACTAAAATGAAATGATAGACAAAATGATGCATATGGAGATGAGAATGATGAAAATCAAACTAAATGTGCTACGAAAAATATGACTAATTTAGCATGCATCAGAGGTCTTCCCAATAGGCGTACAAGTCACGACCAATAAGGATGCTCAAAAAAAATTTTATTGCAAGGTGGAGGGAAGGTCAAGCAAGAGGAATTTGATAGCAGCTGTTCTAATAGACCTATTTTTAATAACAATATCGCTCTCAGACATTCAATACATAGCGGTTTTATCATTTATTTATGTTAAGATGATTGACCCTTATCATGTGCACAATTACAACTTAATATGCAAAAATTCTATCATAATTCAACATTCAAAACATACAATAAAATAATAATCACACATACGACTAAAAATCTGTCACGGCATGTGATATGATTTTCACGGTCGTGGTTGAATAAATGATAGTTGTTCCAATTTTCACAACTCGTGACTCATTCTTTCACGGATGTGACTGGATGCTCGATATCTATTATAACTTCACAAACCATGACCTACTCTTTCACGATCATGACTGAACACTTGACTTCTTCTCTTCAACTTCATAGTCTGTGAAAAACCTCTTCACGGTCATGATCGAAACCTCAATTCTTTCACTTCGACTTTACGACCCATGATAACTCCCTTCACAGGCATAACCGAAACCGTGATTCTTCCGCTTCATCTTCACGACTCGTGAAGTTGTCTTCACGGTATTGTAGGTCCCTTTGTTTCACTTCACAGCCCGTGAAGTTGCCTTCATAGTCGTGACTGAATACACGATGCTTTGGTTTCACTTCACAATCGTGATATTATCTTGCATAATCATGACTAAAACCACAAGATGCCTTCATGATCGTGAAAACCCTTTTCACGACTGTGACGATGCCCAAATCCCCTTATCCTTTATATTTCTTTCTTTTTGGTATATAAAAACTCGGTCTAAAAATATTATCATCTAATAAAACTATGCATACATTGAACATCATTATTGAAACCATGAACAACTCTTAAATGAGGCAAAAACTTAGCATGAAATTATTTTAATCATGAAAGACATATCTACAGGATATGCCTTCGTAAATGCCTAATATCGTTAGTTTTTCTCATTCATTCTTTTCGCTCTAAGAGTCCATGTCCTTGTTCCCTCTCTCTAAGAATCTCTTTCCTCATTCCCTCGCTCTACGTGTTATCCTTGATCTTATCCACATTCTCCTAATGGGGTTTTGGCATGAATTTAGGAGAGGAAAAGAGAGAGAAGAAATCATGGGATATATATATATATATACATAAATATATGTAAAGACTAGTTCTTACCTCTACACCTGGTAGAGAAAAATATAAAATGGAGAAGGCTCTGATGGCTAGGGCTTGAGGGGAGAAAAGTAATTGACAGTTTTTCCCACCAGGATTTTCTAGAGTTGAAAATGAATATGACACTATTATCTAACCTAATTCAAATTCCAACTAATAAAATATTAATTAATTAATTATAATTTAATAAAATCATTTATATTAGATAAGTGACCTCAAATCTCTCCCTCTATCTTTCTTAATTTCTTTCTAAGTTGGCCCTAAAATTCTTAAATTTCTTTTGAGATCGGTTTCATATGAAAAAAAAACACAAAATGGTCACGTCAAGAGGAACAATCATTGGTGAGAAGAGAAAGGTGAAGGAGAAGAACTTAGGAACGTGAAATTTTTGTTTTTGGCAAAAAGATATATTTGGTGGATTCCTTATTGATATGATATTTTTAATAGATGAAGCATGATTAGAATTGAGAGATCAAATGTTTAATGAATGTTTTGTTATGTTATCATGCTTGTATTCCTATAATATTATTAAATCAATGAATGTTTGATGTGATTGGTCTATCAAAAAATCATGACAAATGTTCTGACCAAGTGTTGGAGGGGTTTTAATCGTTCAAAAATTATGAATAATATATTAACGAATAGATCTTGAAGTATTGTTTTCCTAGGAACTAGATTCATCTTGATCCGAGGCTTAGAAAGCATTATGATTAAAACACTAAAAATGTATCATGTTGTTCCAAGAAGTAGTGTATTCAAACTTAAAAAATGCATCATAAATTTTAATAATCGAAATAGGATATAAAATTTATGGAGTAGTATAATGCTTATGTAATCTTTCATTAGAACTTGGGATGACTTGAAAATGATAAGTCTAGGGAAGGTTAATCATTTAAATATAGCGCGTGGAAAAAAATTGAAATTATTGTAAAATTTCTTGAGGGTAAATATAAGTAGATAAATTTGGAAAATTTAAACGTAAGGTCTTTAAGAATGTACTTTTAGGAAAGATTGGACTCATTTAGAAATGATATTATGAAGTAAGTTACGAATTTCAAATTGAGAGTATATCTAATATTGATTATTTCATTGGATAATATTATTCAAGTTGTTCATTGTATTATTATTAATAAATAATTATAATTTGTATAAATATTTAATTTATTCTTTTATGATATCTCATCGATGTTAATGTTCCATCTTATTTTAGGTATTCATTATCGCTTATGATATATGATTATGTCTTGATCTATGATTATGTCATATCTTATTATTATGATGTGATATATGTTATATTTAAGCAAAAGAACTAAGACTAATTAAAGAGCTTGTCATATTTTAGCTGCAACGAAACTGCTTAATTTCTTTTGTATGGATTGTTCCTTTCCATACAAGAAATATGATTCTTGAGCATCATTTCCCTATTAGGCGCCATCATGTTTAGTACACCAATCATTCATATGTGGCGATCAATAGTTTTGGCGAACTTAAGAATGAGCGCTCCTATTTAAAGTCACACGATGAATATAAAAGAGACAAACATTAATAATAAATAAAGTAATGACGATTTGATAATGATATATATTCTACATTATAATGAAAGTAAAGATATAATCTTGATGTTACGAAAGTAACACAAATATGACACAAGAAAAGCATGAAAAGATGGATTCCTACGTATGATTTGAATAAATATTTATCACTATATATTAAGTTTTTTTCATTATTCATATTATTAAGATCATCATACCTATGTGATATTATGTGCTTTGCATATTGAGTTTAATAAAATCACGAGAGAATTACTTTCATGTATTGGATTTCACATATAATGAAATTGTACTGTGATATGATGATAGCGTGGATGACAATGGATGTTCGTGATTGATCATGATGCACATATTTTAAATAATATTTTATTTAAAAACCCCTTTTATTAAATATTTAAGTTGTAGTAAATATTTGATCATTTTTACGAAATTATGTTTTGAAAATTAAAATTAACTTATGTTTTAAGAAAAAAATATTATTTTGAAATTAAAATTATTTTTTAATTATCCTTTTATATATTATTTAGCTAAACTCTTAGTCAAAACTATTAGACATGTCAATTTTTAAAGTGAAATGAAAAAACTAGAGGAATTCAAACACATTACAGAAATATTCTGGCCTCGTTTGGATGTGGGAACTAGGGCCAGAACCAGCCTAGTTCCCGCTGGTTCTGGCAAACACAACGTTCAAATTTTATGGGTACCACCAGAACCAAAGTTCCGGTCAATGCAATTAGTTTCGTCGAGTCCGCTGGTTTTAGTTCTTGCCACCAGCGAGAACTCGCTGGTTCTCGCGTGTGAGGCCGAACTTGCACATTAATCACAGTCCACCAAACTCATCTCGTAACTCACACTCGCCTTCATCTTCTGCATGCTCATCTCTTTTCTCCCTTCTTGTCGATGGTCATCTCTTTCCCTTTCTTGTCGAAGCGACGTTCCAGGCGCTCATTTCTTTCTCCCTTCTGTGCTAGGTTTCTTCGCTCATCGTTTCATCCGTCTTTTGTCTGTTCTTTTGCGCTAGGGATTATGTTTATGTTTGTCGATTTTTCCAGCTCTTAACCTTCCCTCAACGACATCGACATAGAAGATCTTCCCTCCCGAAGTCCGGCATCGTTGAAGCATCGATCATCTTCGCGCAGGTATTTACGCAGGTAATTTTTTACCTTAATTTTTTACTCTGTTTTCATTATTTTTGCCATATATAGCATATTTTGAATGTTTTTTTCTTGAATCTAGAGTTTGTATTTCTTTCATAAAGACTTTTGCCCTAAATCTTGTATGTATTGTGGGATGAATCTCGCCAAATGTTTTGCCCTAAATTTTTAACGCCATTTTTTGTATCTAGGGTTTAGGGTTTCTCTGTCCTAAATTTCTCCAAAATTGCCAATGCATCCATTGATCCCCTTCGTAGTGCTTAATTTATGTCACAGTTTCATCCGATATTATGATATTGATTATGATTTGTTCAATTTGTATTATATTTGAAGAATAGATGTAAACGATCATTTGCTTCAGTTACTAGTCACATGCTGCCAATTGCTGGTTAATTGCAATAAATAGATTATTATATGTGGATTATAACTTATTTTTATATACTATCGACTGAGTTAGCACTATTCAACTTGAATCCGCATTTTACATGGTATTGAGAATTGCTAAATCTCGTGAATTAGGCATTTAAATTGTTGATTAGTGTGCTCCTCTCTATGTAGAAAAATTATCCAATGTATGTCCTCTATTTGGCAATATGGTATTGTCCAATGTAGGTCCTCCGTTATAAGCATTTGTCTTTTTAATTGTGTTGTATTGTCCATTGTAGCAATGACATCGAAAAAAGGTAAAGAAAAGATGGTTCCCTCCATTGAAAAAACAAGGTCAACTCCATGGTCGCCTACTATGGATGAGGTTTTTGTTGGATTAATGATGCAAGAACATGTGGATGGATACTACAACAACAACATGTTCCATCCAGAAGCATGGAAAAGAATGACAAATAAATTTAATAACCAAACAGAAGAAAAAATGAGTGTGGATCATATGAAGAATCACCTAAAAGTTATGAAAAGAAATTTTGATCGATTTGAAAGTCTAGCTGAGAAAAATGGATGAGGTTGGGACGCTGAAAATTATGTATCAGTAGCCCCAAAAGAAGCAATGTGGGATGAGGTGATAGCGGTGAGTTATCATTTCAAGTGAATTTATGTGTAGATTTTAATTTTCTAAGTTGTCAAACTAACTTGTATTTACATAATTAACATGTAAATAAGGACTACAATAAGATCCGACACAAATCCTTTCATCACTATGATGATTTCATGTTCTTATTTGCTAAGAACATTGCCACCGGGAAGGCAACGTGCACAAGTAAAAGACCTATCCCTATAGAGGAGGAGGGTAGTTCTGATGACAATATCAATATTATAGACATTACCAATGTTGACCATAGTGCTGCCCCTATTTATAGTAATCCCATGTTTGACCATGCTATGAGAGATTTAGAAAATGATAACCCATCACTTAATATCCCTGTTGAGAATGAAGATCAAACTACATTGATGTCTCATAGAACCACATTATCAAGGAAAATAAA
Source organism: Pontederia paniculata (assembly GCA_001647135.1). NCBI lineage: Eukaryota > Viridiplantae > Streptophyta > Magnoliopsida > Commelinales > Pontederiaceae > Pontederia > Pontederia paniculata. The sequence goes on from LTAE01009025.1 coordinate 5,814, forward strand.
TAGGTCAAATTCAACCACTACAACATCACAAAAAAGAAGGTTAACAATGAGTTGGATCCGACAACATTTGAACTTGCAAAAAAGAAATTTCAATTGCTTGAGGAAATGCTTGAACGGAAAAAGAGAAAAAAATCATATACTACCAATGAGTGTTGGGCCAAATTAGAAGAAAAGCTACCAAATCTTTCTCCCGAAATTCGTTTGGTAGTTGCTGAGTATTCAAGAATGATAATGAACTTTGGACATTTATGAAATTTGATGATAGAATGTTAAGGTTGGCTAAATAGGCGAGTTGCAGAGTACTATCGTCTTCCTATGCCTCCAAGCACGGGATTTACTTCTATCTCAGACCAAGGGCGTTCATTTGATGCTGGTTTTGGAACTACCTTCACTTTTGACACCACCCCGACCATCTTTAGTGGTCATAGCTTCTTCGCTCCAACATTTGGCGTCCCAACAGGAGTTTCATGAAATACTGCAATATTTCCTTCTACTACAATTGGACAAGGTCTACACTCTCAAGCAACTTAAATGTAAGACCCACCAATCAGCCAAGTATTCTTCCTTCTCGTCGCTTTATTCCACCTAGATTGAGTGATGTCGAGCCATCTTTTGAGGACAACAAGTAGGTTGAGTGACTGTGCTGAATTTCTACTGTACTTTTGTTTGCACCATAATGCACACTATTGTACTTTTGTTGCTTAACATGTTGTGTAATATTAAGTTGATACTGCTACTAAACTTTTGCATTGACATGTTGTGTAATAGTAAGTTATGTACGTTGGTTTGCATCGTATGTTCAATGTTAACTCTTCTATGTAATTGTTCATTTTGATTTGAATAAAGACTTCTATAAATCTAAGTTAGGCATTTGGTATGTTCTTATTATTGTACATTGTATCTTGTCCATAGATGGAAAGTGAACAATTATTACAATTACTCAGCGAGGATGATATATATGAGGAGGATGCACTCAATTTTCATAACACGTATTACAATCTCATTTGTAAAATTCCTTGTCGGACTCGTCCTTTGACCGGAGAAGAAAAGGTTCGTGAAATCTTAGGTGGACATCCGATAGAGATTACGAGCATTTTTTACTTCACAATACTATATTTTTGATATAAGAACTACTCGTGTCAAGAGGATTACTTAGGAGCACCAATCGTTTTAGTGCTCATGAGAATCCAATAGAGATTGTCAAGAAGAGTTCCAACATTCCGAAGAGACAATCTCTAGATATTTCAACACTGTAGTGAAAGCTATTTGTTCATTAAGTAACGAGTTTATTCAACAACCTAATGCAAATGTAGGTGTCCATCCCCGTGTGCGTGGACAACGTAAATTCTTTCCGTACTTTGCAGTAAGATTTCCACCATCTCTTGAATTTCACTTTATACATGTAAATATGTCATTGATGTACTTATTGTGATTGGTGATGTCGATGAAACACGCATTCCAGCTCATATTAACAAGTCAAAGCAAGTTCCTTTTCGATACTGCAAGGGGTTTCTTAATCAAAATGTCATAGCCGCAACATCATTCGACCACACATTTCTTTTGTTTGTGCGGGTTGGGAAGGCTCAGCAAGCGATATGAAAGTATTGAAATGGTGTCTCGAAAATAAAGAATTCTAAGTACCTGAAGGTACAAATTTGTGCAGGTTTAATAGTTTAGATTTGTAGCCCTTTATTATTTTCCAATTATTTTAATATTGCACATCATTTGTACGTAGGTAAATACTATCTTGTGGACTAAGTTTCTAGCCCCTTATCGAGGTGGCAAATATCACTTAGGGACGTTCACCGACAACACACCTGCTAGGAGGTACCGGAATTTCAAGGATATTTATAATAGTAGGCATTCTCAATTATGGAACTATGTTGAGAAGTCTTTCGGCATTTTGAAGAATAGATTTGATATACTTCGTTCTCCAATTCTCTATCCTTTCGAGACCCAAAAAATTATTGTCATAGCATGTTGTGTCATACACAACTTTATTAGGCGATATCAAGGAGATGACCTCTACTTTAACATGATCATTAGGCCCGATCCATGAGAATTACGAGTGGATGACTTGATGCCATCAATTTCGGCTAACAATGACAACAGATCACTAGGATCACATCTTCGTGATAGTATTGCTTGTAAGATTTGGAATGATCATCGTCATAATAGTAAGATATTATTATAAGTGTATGCAATTAATTATTTTTACTTATGTTCGTTACCTACTTTTGTCAAGTTTTAATGCATACTTACATTCTTATAGAAGTTGATGATAAGAAAGATACAATAGAATGACTGCTAAATATATATTGTATCTCTTCCATTATCTCAAAAAAGTCATGTCTAATTATTGCACTTTTGGCCTGCACACTAAAATAGATTAGTTTCATTGAATTAGTCATCACTTTAAACTAAACTTAATATAGTAAAATAAAGTTAATGTCCTCACTTATGTCATGTTTAATGTAGGAAAACAAAGTGTCATGTGCTGTAATCCGGTGTTCATTGATTTACCTCAACTTACGTGTGTAATGTTTTATTGAAGGAAACCAAGTGGTTGATATATAAGATGGGCTCAAAGAGAATTTACGTCGTGTATGAAGGTAGAAAACGTGGGATATTTAACACATTGGAAGAATGTGAAGAACAAGTTTTGGGCTATTTGTTTTGTGTCTACAGGATTTTTTTTTGTTTGGAGGCAGCTACAAAGTCATTGTCTAATTATCTAAACAACAAAGTTCAAGATGAGCTAGACTCCCAAGAAGATGTCTTACATGTTGAGCCCATAAAAAGACGTTGATCCGAAAGAAGCGGTTGCAGTTCAGTGTTGATGTGGTTGTTGCAACAATCTAATTCTATTTAGAGTGTGTGCTCTTGTGTTCTATGTTCTTGGACTTGTGTGTCACGACTAACAATGTTTTGTGATGATGTTCTACTCTAGAAACTATCTCGTGCTTCTCATTTGTTGCGTTTTGGAACATGTATTTTCGATAATGTGTTTAAAACGTATCAGTTGTGGTTCAGATAATATGTTATGAGAAACATTTATTTCTGGATAATTTGTAATGTGAATGGATCATTTGTGTGAGATAATATTTCAAGTATAGTAGTATATTAGTTGCTAATAACTACCCTTGAGGCTCCTAACTTGTTATTCATGTTATTAGTTATTTAGTTACATGAATACGAAGTTGCTAAAATGAGAATACCCTCCGGCGCTTCAATCATTGGTGTGCCATAAAGCAGTAGTTATATTAGTTATATGTACATACTGATACTTAAATTCAAATCTTATTCACAGCTTAAATTGTACTGTCTTCAAACTCGGGGCGAATGAAATTAATTATATTCCAAATCGATGCAATATTTCATATTAGCATAAAATTTTATTATGCGAGGTCGGAGTTTGAACATTAATAAGTCGATGCAATATTTTAGTTAAAATTAAAAACGACGCAATATTTCGTATTAGCATATAACATTTGATCACGTATATGATGCAAGGTTGGACTTTAAAGATTTTTAATCAAGTAAAAATTTAATTTTAATCAAGTAGTTAAAAATAATTAAATATCATTTCCATTATGACCCTCAATAATGTAACAATAATATTTTATACATGTAGTAGTATAATAAAATTGGTAATATTTGAATCATTGTTAATTTATTATTATCTATATTTTTTAGTTCTCGTCTATATTTAAATATTCACTGGAATTTATCTATTAAATTATAATTTTAATTTTTCATTATTACATTTTTTATTTAAACACTACATCTGAAATTATGAGTGTTCAAACGGCACCTTGCTGAAATTTATCTACAAGCATTAAATGTTGATAAACAATTTATTAATTAAAAATTCTCACTTCGTCCTAGGTAGCGTTACTTCTAATTTATTTTAATCCTATGGTCAAAAGAAGGCGAATAGTCAACAAATGATGTCTTTATGGCAAAAGATATGAATGAGTTTGGGTCATTTAACTTCCCAAGGACAAAATATTTATGTCATATACAACGGTCTTCTTTGTAGAGAAGATGCACTTCATTTCGATAAAGAACATAAACCTTACAAGCAACATCGAAATGTTGTGAAATAAAATAGTTACTTGTTGCATCTACTATTTGAAGCTTATGCATAATTATTTTAACATTATGCAGTTTTAGTCTCTGATCCAAGAAGTAACTAAATACTTAAACAGTTAAACAAGAATATTGTGCTGGCCAAAAGGTAATAATATAAGAGATTTTTGCTAATTTTTTCCCATATTACAATTTTTTCCCTTAATTTGAGTATATTGAAATTTGTCAATTTCAGTAAAAGTAAAATATCATCACGCATGGATAATTTTAAGCACAAACAATTTGTACTCTTTATGTTAATTGCAGTATAAATTTCGATTACGAAATAAGGGGACAAATGATGTCACGAGATGAGGACCCATGACGGCATGATCGAGCACGAATTGATTTGCCAGCGCATTTCACATCTCTTGCCGAACGTGGGATTGTGGGAGGGCATCAAGTTCAACTTATTATTACACATTGAATTTACATGGTCCAAATTTCATGTAACTGTTGGAACAGTGGGGAGCAGCGGTGTAAATGAAATGTAGTCGTTGCAACAGTTCGAAGCATATATATAATATGGAGTTTACAGCAGCATTTTCCATGACTTCTCATGTTATCTCATGTTATAATATGGAGTTTACAGCAGCATTTTCCATGACTTCTCATGTTATGTTATGCTATGGACATGGTGGAACATTTTGATGAATAATATAAATATTAGATTGATAGAAAAAGAAAAGCGAGCATGTGCTTCTGATTTGGCCATTTGCATCTTACAACTATTTTAACTAATGACGATGTCATTTACCATTTGATGCAGAACACTCTGGAGACTTTTTTTCCAATGAATATAAAACTAAAGAATAGAAAGAACAAGAGTCCAAAAACAGCTAGTGGCAGGTTCACATGGACATGTTACATGGAAATTATAATAGTTTACTAGTTACATCCAAAGCACAGCACAGCCCCTACTTACTATTCATCATTAGAGTGTGCTGAACTCTTTTGTACTACTTACTACCTTCTTCCTTCTTTATCCCCCCACATGAGGCCAACATTGGGCATATAACAAAGATTCCCCAACGTCCCCTCCTCTTCTCAGTTCTCCCCCCTCTTTTATCTCTCTCTCCTCTAACATTCTCTCTCTTCTCCCTTGTGACCAGAAGTTAATAAACTCAAGCTCTTGAAGGCAGCTCGCAGTTCCCGATCTCTGCAGAGAAAAAACATCATAACATGTCAAAAATACTGCTATCACTGTAAACATAAAAACAAAAGAAAGAAATGTCATCATTAAAGTCATGCATTTTCACAAAGATTGATATCAAGCTGCCAAGGGACCATTTCATTTCCATTCTCGCGTACTGCGCCACATACGTACGTCAAAGGGACACGCATTACTAAGACCACCTCACAAAGAAGAAGACAACACGGCGAGTCCCTGTGTTAAATTTGACACTACTCGCCGCAGTGTGCTATGTATGAAGCAGGACGCCATTAAAGATGCTGCCTCAGATCTTTATGGTAATGAACGAAACCGTGCAGTGTAAATGGTAGAAAAGTTACATGTCCAGAACAACCATTAATTAGACTTAAACTGGTTTTTAAAAGAGCAAAGTGGAGGTTTTGATGGCTTACTGGGCGACTGGGAGACGACGTACGCCGCGCCCGCGAAGTCGCAGGAGCCCATGGCCCTTCCTTTCTTCTGGTAGTAGCTGTTGAAGGCGTGGGAGGCGTGTGCGTCCAACGTGTTGGGGTCGTAGCATGACGCGCCCGGCTGGATCGCCTTGCAGTCGGCGCCGCCCTCGCCGCACGCGTAGTCCAGGGCCGCCTGCAGCCGGGCCTTTCCGACCATCGCGTTCGCCACGCACCAGCTCTCCCCGGTGGAGCTCGCCGTCACCCTCCCGCTCCCGGACGGTGAAGACGAAGTCGACGACGCCGGCGGCTGCGGCTGCGGCTGCGTCGCGGAGGGAGAAGAACCACCACTCCCCGCTTTCGACCGCCCCCTGTCCTCTTCCCACCGGAGGTTCCCGCCACCTTCATTGTTGCTCCCGCCCAGAGTGAACTCGATCTCGTACACCTTCTGCTCGTCGGGGAAGAACAGACCATAGTTCCTCTCGGACGTCGGCCCGGGCTTCTGGTTTTCGTTGAACAGGGCGAACAGGTAGACGTCGATGTCGGCCTGCGGCCTCAGCGGGGTTCCTGCATTGCCTGAGAGCACCCGCCGCACCAAGTTCCCGTTGTACGCGGCCGCATTTTCCGGCCCGGCGCCGGTCTCCTTGGCGTCGCCCTTAGACGGCCACCCGGTCTCGGAGATCACTATCTTGACGTCGTCGTACTTCAAAGCCGACATGGCCGCGAAGACGGCGTCGATCTGGGCGTCCAAGAGGCTTTCATACCGGAGGCCGTTCTTGGGGTCCAAGACGCCGGAATTGGGNGATGCCTGTGCCGGCGAGCGCGCGGAGGACGGAGGGGTTGGCGTCGTAGAGCTTGACCTGACCGATGCCATTGGCCTTGAGGAGCTCTACCACCTTCTCCGGCGGCGGCAGGTTGTTGGCCACCCTGCCATAGTTCACTCCAACGTTACCAGCCTCCACCACTCCTGCAGCACACGCAACACAAAACCAAAACCACCATTAGAAAACCACCTCATTTTGTACCATTCTGATCAGCTACTCACGCTGTTGATTACGTTTACCTGTAGAGGAGAGTAGGAAGAGGAGGCAGAAGGAAGAACAAAGTGAAAGGAGTCCCATGCTCTGAGACATGCAGAGCATGAGCGAGGGGAAGAGAGAAATGTGAGAGGAGGGATTCCCCTTTGGTGGGTTCTGAGGATCTACTACTACTCCCTCTTTTGCTTCGTTTATTAGTAGCATTAGTAGTTTATTGTTAAGCCTTTTTAAGCTTTGCTCTCTTCCTAAAAGTTGCAAAGAGAGAGAGAGAGTGGGGAGAGTGGTGGGTGATGGGGGATCAAAAGGAGGGGATCGGCTGTGGCGGCACGTGGGCCAAAGCGGAGAGAAATCTCGCGTGGCGGGAGGCGCGCGGGCGAGGAACGGGGATGCGTGTTCGATCGTCGAGTAGGCGATCCTGAAAGAGAGACGTTTCACGGGAGACGTGCGCGGAGCAGAGAAAGGGACCCACCCACGAACTCGACCGTTTCCCTTTCGCGGTTGGGTCCCACGGCGCTGCGTGGAAGAGAAGCCGCGGTCAAAAGGGGGGATTGTGTGTGTTTGTGGCGTAATTAGTAATTACAAGCTGATCCGGAGTAATTGCCTCATCGGGCTCCGCAAATAGTCAATTAACGATCAGTCCGAATGCTAAAAAAAGAGAGAGGATGCGGAAAATTTTACAAAAAAAGTCTATTTTGTTTATTTAGGTAGCTGTCACGTGAAAATAAATATAAAAGAAGGCAACTGTCACGTGATATCAGTTCTCTTTTTATCGACTATATGGAAAATATTAATTAAAAACAATATTCGAATATAAATTTATGTTTTTATTAGAATGTGTTAGTTACTACAAATTTTCGATGTTCAAGAGGTACATTTATTTATGTTTTATTTATATTAATAATGTGTGCATTCTTTCAGTTACATCAATATAATTTTTTTTTGTAATTAATTGTGTACATTTTTTTCTGCATTTGAAACATCGAGTTATTTTCACTAACATCACATTAATTATAATTTTTTTCTGCAGGTAATTTTAAACTCTATTTTTATAAATTTTAGTTCACAAAATTATTTCAATTTATCAATCAATTTCTTCCATCATATTGTATAAACTTAGAAAAAAAAAGAAGGCAGCTGTCACGCGATATCAGTTCTCTTTATCAACTATATGGAAAATATTAATTAAAAATAATATTTTAATATTTGAAGAAATTATTTTCTCCTCCCTCTAATCGGTTTAAATGATAGGATAATTTCTTGAGAGAACGAATATGACAAACATAACCAGTTGTTTTTTTTATATATAACTTGATGCAAGAACATAGAATGCTTCTTTTATTAGAATGTGTTAGTTACTACAAATTTTCGATGTTCAAGAGGTACATTAATTTATGTTTTATTTATATTAATAATTTGTGCACTCTTTCGATTACATCAATATAAATTTTGTTTTGTAATTAATTATGTACATTTTTTTCTGCATTTGAAACATCAAGTTATTTTCACTAACATCACATTAATTATAATTTTTTTCTGCAGGTAATTTTAAACTCTATTTTTATAAATTTTAGTTCACAAAATTATTTCAATTTATCAATCAATTTCTTCCATCATATTGTATAAACTTAGAAAAAAAAAGAAGGCAGCTGTCACGCGATATCAGTTCTCTTTATCAACTATATGGAAAATATTAATTAAAAATAATATTTTAATATTTGAAGAAATTATTTTCTCCTCCCTCTAATCGGTTTAAATGATAGGATAATTTCTTGAGAGAACGAATATGACAAACATAACCAGTTGTTTTTTTTATATATAACTTGATGCAAGAACATAGAATGCTTCTTTTATTAGAATGTGTTAGTTACTACAAATTTTCGATGTTCAAGAGGTACATTAATTTATGTTTTATTTATATTAATAATTTGTGCACTCTTTCGATTACATCAATATAAATTTTGTTTTGTAATTAATTATGTACATTTTTTTCTGCATTTGAAACATCAAGTTATTTTCACTAACATCACATTAATTATAATTTTTCTGTAGGTAATTTTAAAATATAAATTTATAAATTTTGATTCACGTAATTATTTCAATTTATCAATCAATTTCTTCCATCATATTCTATCAACTTAGTTATTGGTCTACTACAAAAATGAGATTTCAAAATTTAAGGGACCTAAGTGTAGAACAAAAGATTTTCATCAATTTTTTAAATTTTCAGCCATTTCTTAAAGAAAATTTTGTAGTCATTTTCCAAGTTAGAGAAAATATATTATAAATTTAAGTTATAAAATTTTAAAATAAATTGGATGCGATAGTTATAAGTGAGAGTTGGAAGTTTGAGATGCTATACTATTTTTAAATTTTTAAAAAAATCTACTTTAAACTTCATTAAATTATTCATTCATAATTCTTTTTAGCATATGAAATTAATATATTTATAGCTTTACCGTTTCTATTCTAAATTATTTTATTTATTGTTCACTTATACAATTTTTATCTTTTTTATTTTATTTTTTTTTTTACTTTTATTAAAAATATACTACAAATTTATTTTCAAAAGTTATACAAATGGTTATGTAAAAAAAATTCTTGTAGACTCCACACTGAAAACCCACATCGATTCCTACTCTCTTTTATGATGTAAATGCATCTTATTCACAACAATTGTAATTTGCAAACCAAACAACAATTACTTGTAAAGCAAACATCAAATCAAACTTCCTCTCAGTTGTATTCCATTGGAATTGAGGGAATATATTAACATGAACCAAACAAATTAACTTTACTTTTCTATTCCGAAGTAACTTTTACCAATATTTTGTTGTGAAATACTAGGATTAATTGATTAAATACATTGACTTTCCATTTAATAAGAAAAACCTTATGAATCCTATTTTATTAGAAATATTTTCATTTACATGATGTGTACATTTGCTAATATTTATATTTGTTCATTCGTTTGTATATTCTAAAAGGGTCGTGCATTTTATGTACCATATTATTTCTATGAAATAAATTTGTCTACATTATTATTTTATGATGAATCTATTTATAAAGTGCACGTCGAAATTCAAAAAATCAAAGTGACAAGAATGTGATACAATGATTCAATCTCGAATTTATATTTTTTTATTTTTAATATTTTTATTTTCTTGCATTTGGCTATTAATCTCTGTTTATAATCGAAAGGAAATGACAGTAAGGGACATCAAAGGCCTTTGCCTTTTCATCCCCTTGAATAGATAGAGAGAGTGGGAAAAAGTTTTTATTTTTAACAGTTGAACAATTAAAATAAAATGACGAGTGTCTACTAAAATTGGTCAGCTAGTATGAGAACAAAGGTTGAAATCGATTTATTAGGATGTCTACACTGAATACCACTGCACATTTTCAGATGACAACTATCATAATAAACGACCGATTTCATTATGAATAAAATATTTTAATATATTATTTTACTATGTTCATCTTTATGTATTTCTCTATATGCATAGTACATTGAATGTTCAAAGAATGACGGAAACAAAGAATTTGTTGTTATATTAACTAGGAATGTTTTTTATGTGCTGCTAACTATTTAATGATTATTTTTGTAGTTTCATGATAAATTCTTATCTCTTTTGAATATAACAAGTGTAACAGTCATAATTAGGCGTGATATTGATAAGCTCTGAAAGCATTTTTTTACTCTTACTTTTTTAATATAATAAAAATATTAGATAAATAAAAATAATTAAATAATGATTGTTTAGATATCATATTTTTTTATTTATATTTTTAATATCTTTTTTATATTTGAAAGGGAAAAAATAATATACCTAAATATGTGACTCGATCATTACATATTAGTTGTGACAATTGTGGCAAAATTATGAAAACTGTGATGACAATAAAAAAAATAAATTTATAATTATAAAAAATACTTTATTGATGATGTAAAATAAATTTAATAAAAAAGTTATAAATTTGTAATTTGGAGTTAGATATTAGATAAAAAAAAGAAACGATAGTTGAGAATGTTAGAAGAAATAATCTTATGTGTGGTGTGTAGACGTGATTATTATATGTATATATATTGAAAAAGATCTATCAGTTTAGCAATTCTGTTGATGTTGATGGTAAACCACTGGGTCTTCAATTAATATAAGAAAAAAACTTTAAATTCTCCTAAATTAATATTCACTATTTAAATATTATGGAAAGTACAAAATCTATATTATTAATCGTTGTTAGGATGATTTTTAAGAGAAAAATTAAGAGGATGTATAGTAATGGTCAACAAAATAATGACATAATCATAGTGATTCCATACATTATGAAAACATAAAGAGAAAGATTCCTATGAATTGATTATGACATAATAGCTAGCGAGTGAGATAAATGGAGAGAGAAAAAGTTAAAGGTATATGAAAGAAGCAAGGAAAGGACAGGGACAGCTGGAATGATGCATGGTTATTGGGGGGTGTGTGTGAGAGAGGAGGAGGGGGGAATAAAAGTATCAGTGTCGTATTGCATAAATAAAAAATTTAAATTTATAAAATTATGTGTATCACTATCAATAATATTTAAATGCTAACAAGTATTTATGGTTATATGCATAGCTCAAACTCTAATAAAAGTTCTAATAACAAAGAAGAGTAAATTGGGTATAAAAGTTTAACCTCTATTTTTCATCCGCTAAACGTTAATGAAAATAGCCTACGATCCAACCGCTAACCGCTAAACTATAAAATAATTTACCAAACACTTAGTTATAAAAAAAATAGCGGTTTGACCAAGTCAAACCTCTAAACTCTAGTCTAAACTCTATTTTTTGTGTTGTCAAATACAACTTAAACATTAATCAAGTTAGCCTATGGAGAACCTCTAATTAACCGTCAAACGTTATTGTCAAAATTGCTTCACCAAACAGTTTGCTTAGCGGTTGCACCGCTAACCTCTATTTCAACCGTTAATTTTGCATGTGTCAAACACTAGAACGCTTGATTCCCAAGTATTTGAGAGCAAAACGCTCACAAACGCTCACAAACGCTTGGGTGCCAAACACACCCTAAGTACTATATAGTAAGGCTCTAACAATATATAGGTTGTGTTTGACACATACAAAAATAGCGGTTGAAATAGAGGTTAGTTGTTACGTCGCTAAGTAAACTGTTTGGTGAAAGAATTTTGACAACAACGTTTGACGGTTAATTAGAGATTTTTAATAAGCTAGCTTGATTAACGTTTAGAGGGTAGAGGATAGAGGGTAAATTTTTTATTTCATATTTATCCTTTTTCAACATACACTACATAAATTTTATTATAATTAAGATAAATTTTTATTGTTATATAATAATTATTTATAGTATTTTCGTAATGGAAGTTATCATCTACAAAGTGTATTTTCTTTTGCTAGATTTTTATTATTTGAATAATTATTTACATAAAAAATTTCAATGTAAAATAAACATTATATATATATATATATAATCTTCAAGGTAACAAAAAAAAAATAGTTATTACATTATAATAAAAATATTCAACTATATTAAATATTAAATTGTCATAATTTATTATCTCACGTCCATTTACGTTATTTTTATACAAATAAAAGTATTCAACCGTTAAATTTATCGAACACTTATTTATCAAATTTTTAATTAAATCTTTAAACTCTAATCGCTATCCGCTAACCGCTATATATTGATTGACCCGCTATTCATTATTAAAGTCGTTATCCATTTATCAACCGTTTAATTAGCCAAACAGAGCCTACATTAAATCCTTTCTTATTATGGCATGGATCTCAAACCTCGAGCTATCAACTGTTTGATCCCCTATTCGAAACTCATCTCACAAATTCATTTAATTGGGGCAACTGCTCCATTATCTCTTATTTTAAAACTTAACATTAATCATCTAAGACAATTAGAATTAATAAATTAATATTTATTTCATTGGAACATCATTAAAATACTAATTAATATTTCTAATGTTGATATTATATACTTTTAATATTCTTAGTTTTATTGTTTCTAAATGTAAATTATTTACTTTTTTACTAGTGTAGTTAAAATATAGTTTGAAAAGAAAATTGGGTTGAACGGTGAGGATATGAAGTTTGGGTTGGGGGATCTCTTTGGCCCTTCCCTTTCAAAATTTTGAATTGCTTATATAATTATTGTATAGTTAATATAATAAGTAAGAAAAAAATAAAATATAATGCATTTATACATTTTATGCCTTGTCACGATTGAGGATCAAACCAAGTTGATCGAAGTGGAAGTTGACTTTGGAAATCCTAGTCACACAGATAATGGAGAAAAGATTGAAATCGATCCTGTGGCAACAACTTTGGCCCGATCTCCCTCGCATGCCACCTTATTCCACCATGGTAAGGCTTTGCTTATATTGTGATGTTAGGAAGGATAAGATGATAAATGAATGACTGAACTAAGTTAAATTATATTTGAATAAAAAAATGAGTCATAAAAGAATTATAAGAAGTAAGTCATACTTACAACCTTTAATTTTTTTACTTCATTAAATTAGTGAAATATTATTTTTTTAAATAATTCTGTGTTATTGTGACGTGAAATATTATACCTGTACTCAAAATTGAAAAAAAAATTGAGAGAAAAAAAAGGAATCTGTGGCGGTAGCGGATCAATTTTTCGTGAAAACTCTTTGGTGGCGGCCTCCTTTGCCCGTGGATGTTTCCCTCTTGTTCACATTGATCAAGAGGGTTTTACCACGTTAAAAATCTGTGTGTCAATCTTTCTTTCTCGTTTTATTCGTTGTTTCGATTCTTGGTTGATCCCTCGCCCTATATATTCCCAACAAATTGGTA
>LTAE01009027.1:0-13770 GCA_001647135.1 Pontederia paniculata
GTGTCGGGTTACGGGCTTCCACTACCACTGTAGATTCCTTTTTTTTCTCTCAATTGTTTTTTTTTGAATTTTGAGTATAGGGTATAATATTTCAAGGCACAACAAGAATTATGTAGGGGAGAGAAGAATTTTTCGACGAGCGGATTGGGGCTCTTGACGTTCAGTTTTGTTTTATATGTCGAGTGCTTGTCATCATCCTTTGAAGATTTTTGTAAAATACTACATTATATGATATATGATAATGTTAAAATACTTTGAAGAATACTATATGATATTCTTTAAAATCTTTAAAATACTTTGAAAATCCTTAAAATCCAATTTTGGACAATCTTTAAAATACTACATGATATGATATATGATAATTTTATCATTTTGGACCATTTTGCTCTCATATAGGTAGAAAATAAAAATTTCATTGCTATGAAATGAATAAACTTAGGAGGAGTTTATTATTTTGCTTGGAAGATTATTTATATTTCTATATATGGATCTTCTAAATTTTTTGACATGATAATCATAATTAGAATTTTGAAGTTCTCATGTCATAAAAAAAGAAAAAAATAACATATATGGATGAATAAATTTGGTGAAAGATATTTAAAGTTGAAATAGAAATGATAGATGAGTGAATTATTCAAAACTTCGTGTCTTGTATTAATTCGTTCAAAGTTGATATATTTGTGCACATATTTTATCTTCTTTATGCTTTCAAAATCATTAATTGAGAAGAACTTTTTTCATATTGCTTGCTTCTTTTAAAAAGATTATTATAGAAAAGTATTAAATATGGTTGAACGATATAAAATTTGAAAATCCTTCGAATTTTGAAAATAAAATTAAGGAGAACTCATATTGTGAAATAGATACTCTAACATTTCTTGACTTGTGATGTGATACATTAATAATTAGATACATGATCATTCACTTGCTACATTCATTATAAAATGAAAGGTTAATTCAATTCTTGTCATAGTCATTATTATGCATATAAATGTGATATTTTTATGAAAAAAAGGAAGAAATGTGAATTTGATCTTGCGATCTTTTATGGCATGATCATAAATGCTAAACTATTATTCAAACTTAATTAGATGCATTCTTAACAAATTTGAATCAAATATTGCATGATTGAACCACAAACAAGTTAAAAATGGAAAATCATTTTTTCCTATTAATAATTATTTGAAAATCATTTACGCATTGTTAGTTTGATAATATTATTTGATATGAAAAAAAAATCAATCTTATACAATTGTTACATGATTTATTTATGCAAATTGATATGACGACATTTTGCTTATGCTAAATGAGCCTATAAGTATACTTAATTAATTTTTTTTATAGTAGTATCTTGATATTATGAGCTTATTTAATTGTCAACTTGATATAAAGGTTCCATTAATGATTATTCTATATGTTGAATTATACTTTGATCATTCACTTCAAAATGTCAATATAATATTTAGGGGTGAGCATGATTTTGACCTGACCCGATGAACCCGATCAACCCGACTCGACCCAAATAATTTTGGATTGGGTTGAATCAGGTCACTACTTTGAATCGGGTCAAACCCGACCCGGCCCGATTAATTTCGGGTTGACTAAAGGGTTGAATGTTTAATTACCCGATAACCCAAAACTCGACCCGAATGACCCGAAATTATTATATTAATATAATAAAATTTATTAATTAATACTAAAATTACTTATCTTTTAATAGTTTTTAGATTTTTTTATCATTGATTTTATTTTTTCATTTGTTTTATTTTAAAATACTTTTTATTTATAAGATATATGAAAAAAATCAATGTCCAAATATTTAATGGTTCAACTGATGACCCGATTTGACTCAACCCAAAAATTTTCGGGTTGAGTTGGGTCGGGTTTCAGTTTTTTTTAATCTGACCCAACCCGACCCGATATTATTATTTTTGGGTCGGTCAATTAATTATATTCATTGTATAAATAATAAATATTATTAATTTAATATTCAATAAAAATCTAAATATATTTTAATAATTATTAATTTATTTATTTTAATAAGCTAAAAACCATATTTATTTAAAAATCCAAGGTTATCATAAAATGTACTTTAATTATAGAAAATAATGTATATAGTAAATATATAATAATAATTTTGTATACGCAAAATTGACCAATAGAAATTTTATCAAAATGTAGGATAATAACAATATTTCTTATTTTCATAAAAAAATATTTACCTCCATTTGTAAAAAATATATATATATATATATATATATATATATATATATATAAGTATTTGCAGTCAATAAATAAAAGAAATGTTAAGAATGTAACACAAGTATCTAAGTGTTTTAGTGGTTAAGTGATTTGCATTAGCATGTAGAGGTCTGGGGTTCAACATTTGGCTCCTCCTAATTTCCCTATATAATTTATTTCTAGTATGTATGCCATAGGATAATGGACTCGGCCGCGGATTAAAAAAAGAAAAAAATGGGCTTCATCGTGCCATCTCGGATGGGCCTGGGCTAGCGGGCCTTGTGTCGTGCCGGACTCAAATCTTGAATGGACCGGGCCGACACGCGTTCTCAACGTGTCGGGCCGGCTCGCCCGGGGTCTATCTCTATTGAGTGGTTATTATCCACGAAAAAAATATTATTTGCCGCAATTTTATTTTGTGGCTATTGAAACATATAATAGACACGAAAAGTAACGTTCGTGACAATTGAGCACTAGCCATGAAAATAAACATTTGCGGTAATTAAGCAATTGCCACGCCATCAATAGCCACGAGTGATTGCCACGAAAAATATCATGGCTATAGATTTTTAGCTACAATAATGATGCCTATAGCTATGAAAAAATATGTGACAACTAATCAATTTTGTTGTAGTGCAATGCTTTATGCAAAATTTTGATTATATGAAATTTCTTGAGTTTTATGTTTTGAGTGTTAAGCCATTATATCTAATTCTCAAGAATTATGCATGAGTTTAGGGGGAGCAAATCTTGTATCATATTTTATATGACAAAATAAGGGGAGAATAAATATAGAACCAATATGAGTAAAAAAAGAAGGTCATATATAAAATTAAGTATGAAAGGTGAAGAGGAAGTAAAAAAATAAAAAATATTATTCTTAGAAAAGAAGTTGAAATATGAAAGACATGTGATTTAGGAAAATAAAAAAAGATATCACGACCATGACAAAATGTATTCATCTTCATTTTCCATCATCGTCTTATTTGCTCACGGGCGTGAAAGTTCCTTCATGGGTCGTGCTGTAATCGCGGTACTTCGGCTCATCACAATCGTGAAATTGCCTTCACGGACCGTGATGTTCAGCACAGACACAAAATTTGTAGGTCACGCATTTGTTGTTCCGTCGTCGATGTCACAATCGAGAAAATAGTTTCATAGGCCATGACAATCCATCAATGTATTATTTTTATGCTCTTGAGAGCGTGATGAGTCCATCAAGGTCATGATTTCCAATTTCTTATTGATTTTGATGTCGAATCCACTTTAGTTTGTTGTGGTCTTCCTCCATCGCTCACCTGAATGTCCTAGACACGAAAATGAATTACATTTTGTAGACTTTAACTCTGAAAACTAAAATGAAGAGAATTATTTATAAAAATGATGCATGAGACGATGAAATTGAGAAAAAATAAACTAAATAAGCTATGAGAAATGTGACTAATTTATCATGCATCAACAACCATCAGACATCAGCTGCAACTCCACTATTGTAGGATCCTATACTTTATCGACAAACAGTTGGAGAACTCTAATACCTTCAACTCACTAGATCGTATCTTGCCTTTGCAACATGCTAAGCTCTAGTTTATGTACTCCAACAAAATTTCACTAGCAATTGGTCAAGCGGACATTTCATTACCTAGTTCAAATAATTGATCTCACTTTAAAAGTTTCTAAATCACCTCATATGTTTTCAAAGAATTTTGAGATGTCGATTGGGATATTTGCTCCATTGATCACAAGATGATAGGAGGACTTGCTGTTTACTTTGGCAACAACATTATATTGAGGTCAGATCGCAAAGAACAAACAGTCTCCCATTGCTCCACAGAATCGGAGTATAAGGCAATTGCAACTGCCAAGCTCCTTTGGCACAAGTCCTTACTAAATGAACTTTGCATTCCATATCAACCTCCTTTACTTTGGTGTGACAACATTGGAGCTACGTATTTGTGTGCCAACATCGTATTTCGTGCTCGAGTGAAGCATGTTGAAGTAGACTTTCACTTCATACACGAAGAAGTTGCGACAAAATGCCTTAGAATTATTTCTTCTTGTGACTAGCTTGTAGACATCTTTAACGAGCCACTATTAGCAAATCACATAATTTTCCTTAAGAACAAGCTTTAGCTATGTCTCCGACCCACTTCAGCTTGTGGGGGCATATCGGAGCATGCTACCATTACACCACAATCAGCCACATGAATCACATAACACCCCCTAATGACTAGCACTCAACTCCTACTTTTGGCCAATTAAAAATCCACCTTTGTGACTTTGTAACTACTTGTAATGCATATATAACATGTGTAATCTAACCTGAATGATAGTGAAAAAATATTCATTTATATTTACTCTGTTAGAAACATAACTACATAACATAACAAAAGATAATGTAATTCGAGAATTCTTAATATTTCAAATAAAAAGGTCTTGAATAATCTATAAACTTCATATTTATAGAGATATCGAGGATTATCTATGATTCATCGAACTTGCGAAGAGGCGAGCGTATAACAAATCGAAATGATGTTTTGATCAAACATGATTGTCGACATGGGGATTGACTCAATCTTATCGGAGATGTCGATCTGCTAGAGAAGAGGAGAGACCAACTCGGGAGGGCAGTGATGGAGGAAAACGATTGAGAAAAGAACGAGATAAGAGGAAAGAGGTGGACTTATGAGTGTCAACTACTTGACGAGGGTCTTAGGGTTAAAATATTCTTTTAAGAAAAATAATATCTTTGGGATCATCCGATCCCGCAGATCTCACTATTAAAGTCATAGATATACTAAATGATATAATTAATTCAAACTGCTATAATATAATAAAAAATGGCCGTGTCACAATATGATAACCACATCACTAATATATTTTGTTTGGGGATCAAGGAACAATGATTGATTGGAGTGAACATCTTTATGTTTTGTAGTGGTCGCTGATTGTATTCATCCTAATGATGCACAGAAGCAATTCCAACAACACTATAATATGGAAAAAGTTTGCATCACAATGGCTCGTGAGAAATCCACCGTTGGAACATGGCAAAGCACTCCTTGGGAGTGTACCAAGGAGCATCGTGATCGATATTTTACAAAATTGTATATGCCGGGTTAGACTTTGAGTTAAATATTTACCCAGTCTAGTAAAACATATATAAAAGGTGAATTTTTATTTTTACCTTGATAATTGCAAATGCCAAACTGTTAGAATATATTATTGTGTACCTATAGTAGGATTATGTTAAAAAAATAAATATAAATTAATCAAAATTACTAATATAGTTTAAAATTTTGATTCATGTCACATGTGATCTTTAATCATAAGTATAAACTCACTCAGCAACTTCACCATCAACATGCCATGACCTCCACTCATTCACAATAGAGAAGTTAAGAAATCGTATCCACTCTTATGTACCTACAAAAGGTATGGCTATGTCTGTGATCTCCACTAAAAAGAAAGTTTACAGTTTTCATTAGAAATGTGCCTTGAAAAGTAAAATATGTTTCATAAACCCTTAATACTTGCTGAATGGACAAAAGAAAAGGGATACTTTTCAATGATTTTGTTTTTTTAGTAAGCTTTAAATGAGTTTGTGCCATGTAATTATTACAGCAATTAATAGAACTTGAAGAGAAAAGATGGATGTATTTGTATTTATCTGTACACTAAAGCATGATAACCTTTGGTTGTCAGGCTCAAGTGAGCGTTTATATTGCTCTCAACATCAAAACAATATGGAAATTCGTCTTTATTGCATCTTTTTCGTTCGGACATTGTTCCCTGTGGATCATAATCACTTTTTTAATTTTTAATTTGTATCTTTTAACTATAAAAGGAAACACAATTAATTTATGACGGAGGAAACATAAATTATTTTCAACAATTATTAAAAAGTATTTTATAATTTTTTGTTTACGTTGTATATAGAATTAGAAACATATTTCTAAAGTATTTTTCAAATATAATTAGCTATTATTGTCAGGTTATGTTTTTTATCTAACTTTTTGTGATAAGTACAAGTTGGGATCATTTTAGCATTATAGACAAATATGACGGATCAGTCATAAATAGAAAGAAAACAAATGCAACACCAGTCGGCGCGCACCATGTGGCTGGCAACGGCAGTGTCTGTCGCTAGGTGTTGTTGCCTGCCTGGCAGCGGCAGAATCTGCTAGGCAGCAGCAGCGCCTGTTTGGTGCAGGCTAGTATCGGTGGCAGACACTAGCAGGGACAATCCAGGATATATAATTTTTATCAATAGCAAAGTTCCAAACGTCATAAAAAAAATTAAATAAATCAATACTCTAATTACAAATAGATACTCCAACGATTCAAATATCAAATATTTCATTATCTCGTCTCAATTGCATACTCAGATCTAACTACAAGAAATTATCAAAAATCTTAATCACACATTCATTTATTATTATTATTGCGGATATAAGACATGAAAAATAGAGAGACAAGTTCACACATAAAATTTATGAAATTTACTCTTAACTAGACTAGATCCTCGATGATGACTGAGTAATTTTTTGATAGAGAAATAATATATGATTAGAAGATATTTAATAACTTAAACTCTAGAGGGTTTTGTATAGGGACTCCCAATACAAAATTAAAAATAAAAATTTTAGAGTTGTCTATATTTCGGGGGCTTCGCCCCCAAGCCCCCATAGGGGATTCCCCATAGATTCTCCTCAGACTCGCTGACTGGTCAATGAGACTCCGTATGGGACGGGCGGTTTCGCAACTCCAATTATTCGAACGACTATGATGCACAAGAGATCATATAATAATTTATTACTAGGTTAAGATTCAAAACATTATCAATAATCAAAATATTTGACGAAATATTCCTCTCCTTTTTAACATCCTCATGACGTTTCTTTTTCTTAATGTCGTCCTCCACTTTGTCGTTCATGGCCCCTTTTTTTTATCTGATTAGAGAGTAAGAGAGAGAATGAGGGATAGAGATGAATAGAAATAAAGGGATGGGAAAAGAGAAAGAGAGAAAGAAATGGGAGAGAGGGCATAGGTGAAAGAGATGAAAAGAAAGAAACAAATGGAAGAGATGAACATAGGGGAGAGAGAAATGTGAGGAAATTATGGGGGAGGGGTTGTGCAAAGATTAACTGTCGCACACTCCTTCCATCTATATTTTTTCCTTTTTTTAAAAGTAGGATTGTTATATTATATTTTTAGGATTAGCTACGATTCCTCGAACTTGCAAAGAGATGAGCGTACAACAAATCAAAATGATATTTGATCAAACATGATTGTCGATATGGGGATTGACTCAATCTTATTGGAGATATGGATATGCTAGAGAAGAGGAACGCTCTTGCTAGAGAGGAGGCAGACTCGGAGGGAAATGATTGAGAAAAGAACGAGAGAAAAGGAAAAAAGGTGGAGTTATGAGTATCAACGAAGTTCTTAGGATTAAAAAGTATTTTTTTAAGAAAAAAATATATCTGTGGGATCCTCCAATCTCGCAGATGTCATGATTAACATCATATCTTGTGTTTTTTATTTACATGTTAGGATGAGACAGGTGTGGGTACTATCTTGACAACCATGGTTCATATTGCTAGTAAAGTAAGATATAGTAAATGGATTTAAATGATGCACACTGCTATAATTTTACAGGAAATTATCGTGTCATAATATGATAACTACATCATTAATATATTTTATTTGGGGATCAAGGAACAATGATTGATTGGAGTGACTCTTTATAGTTTGTAGTGGTCGCTTATTGCATTCATCCTAACAATGCATGGAAGTGATCCCAACGACAATATAATATGGAAAAAGTTTGCATCATAATGGCTCGTGAGAAATCCACCATTGGAACATGGCAAAGCACTCCTTGAGAGTGTACCAAGGAGGATCATGACCTGCATTATTCATTTTAACCGTATTAAACATTATTCATTAACATTAAATGATCTGCATCGAGTTTATATTAAATATTATCAATTAAATTCATTGTTTAATATGGTTAAAACGAATAATGCATCTTATAAAAAAATGTATGTGTTTAATATTACATTTTATGCATTATTGTCTTAAGACTTTATGCAAAATTTATATTATATGAAATTTCTTGAGTTTTATATTTTGCCTATAAGTGTTAAGTCCTTATATGCAATCCTCAAGAATTATACATGAGTTTGAGAGAACAAATCTTGTATCATATTTTATATGACAAAATAAGGAGAGAATAAATATAGAACTAATATGAGAAAAAAAAGATCATATATAAAATTAAGTAAGAAATGTGAAGAGGAAGTCATAAAAAATGAAAAATATTATTCTTAGAAAAGAAGTGGAAATATGAAAGACATGTGATTTAGGAAAATCGAATAAGATATCACGACCGTGACCAAATGTATTCGTCTTCATTTTCCATCATCGCCTCATTTGTTCGCGGGTGTGAAAGTTCCTTCATGGGCCGTGATGTAATTAAGGTACTTCGGCTTAGGTGCACTCATAATCGTGAAATTTTCTTCACGGGCCGTGATGTTTAGTACGAGCATGAAAATTACAGGTCACACCTTTGTTGTTTCGCCGCCGATGTCATGATCGTGAAAATAGTTTCATAGGCCATAACAATCCATCAATGTATGCTTTTACGCTCTTACGAGTATGATGAGTAATAATCGTGATTTCCAATTTCTTATTGATTTTGATGTCGAATCCACTCTAATTCGTTGTGGTCTTCCTCCATCGCTCACCTGAATGTCCTAGACATGAAAATGAATAGCATTTTATAGATTCTAACTCCGAAAACTAAAATGAAGTGAATTATTGATAAAAATCCACTCTAATTCAGCTACGTCTTCGACCATTTCAGCTTGTGGGGGCATATCGGAGCATGCTACCGTTACACCACAATCAGCCGCATGAATCAAACAACACCCCTTAAAGACTATCATTCAACTCCTAATTTTAGCCACTTAACAATCCACCTTTGTGACTTTGTAACTACTTGTAATGCATATATGACCTATGTAATCTAACCTAAATGATAGTGTAAAAATATTTATTTATATTTACTCTGTTAGAAACATAACTACATAATAGAACAAAAAATAATGAAATTCGAGAATTCTCAATTTCTAATAAGAAAAGGTCTTGAATAATCTATAAACTTCATATTTCTAGAGATTTCGAGAATTAGCTACGATTCTTCGAACTTGTGAAGAGGCGAGCGTACAACAAATCGAATGATGTTTTGATCAAACATGATTGTCGACATGGGGATTGGCTCAATCTTATCGAAGATGTCGTTCTGCTTACTTTAATCTTTTCACTATTTTTTATTTATCTTTTATCTTTCAAAAAATGATCTTATATTTTATAAACTATGATTAATATGAATAACTATATAAATGAATGAATAATTTTTCACCCTAATAATTAACATCTTGGTTCCGCTCTTGTTTATAAATGATTAGACGACACATGATTAATTATGAAGTTAAGAATGTGAAAGATGGAACTGAAGTTTTATTTAGGGGATAAGGACTTGTTAAAAATATAAGTTTAATAGATTAAGGTATTAGAGCTAAATTTCGACATTGCTAATATTATTTCTTTTATTAATTATCCACATAATTTGAATTTTGGATTAGACGAAAATTATTATAAATTCATAAACGAAGAGAAATCTAAATGTAAAGATGTCTCTCTTTTTACAAGTTTAAGTCTTTAAAATTAGTGAAAACACATTAAATTTAACAGAACTCACTTTATTTGAAAAGAATGATATGTCCAAAAATTACCATTTATCTTCCCGCTATATATTAATTATACTACGTATATTTTCTTTCAAATAGAATAATCGTGATTTCTTTTCTTTTCTCTTTTTATATGCAAGAAATAAGAAATGATACAATCACAAAATTCCTGGCAAAAGGGCACAAAAACTCCAATTAATCTTTGTACACTCCTCTTGGAGTCGACACGGAGCTGAGCTGAAGGAAACAAAGATCCGTTTACCATGTGAAACGAGAAGACTGAATTATAAAATTTGAAGTCAATCAAATACGATAAAAAAAATGCATGTCGGCAAAAGGGATTATAATAAGGTTTCCTGATCTACAAAGGTCACTTCCAGTTGTAGTACTTAATTTTTTTTTTAATATTGATCAAAAGTTCCCAATTCATTTATAGCTACTAAATTAGATGTATTATTTATAATTTAAAAATAAATAAATTTATAAAATAATAATATATTTTATATTTATATTCTAAACGCTCTATTTCATGTGTGACTTAATAATAACTTTGTCTTGCCCGTCACGCCAGCAAGAACGAACTTACATTAAAATCAAAAGTAAAAATCTCCTGCTATGAGATTGTATAAAATTAAGCATGTTATCAGTAATTTTAGAAAGTAAAGGAAGACTAACATATTTTATATTTTTAACACAAATGATAACTTTGATATAATTCAATTTATCACATAGATTGCTAAAGAACGAAAAATAATCTTTTTTTTATTATGATATTATGTAAAAGTAATTACGTTATTAGTAATTCTAAAAGTTTAAGCTATGTAAAAAAATAATATTTTTATATTTATATTTTTGACGCTGATAAAAAAATATAGATATGGGTCACCCGTTATATTAGCATTTAAATATTTAAAGTAATATATAAGTTTAAGTAAATATTGATGTTACTATAAAAGAATATTCCTTTTACATATTTTATAATATATATTTTTATTTTCGTGTTAGTTTGAGCTTCCTTCAACTAATATATTATTAGCTAACCTTTTTTTTTCTTTTTTAATCACTCGTAAACTAAATATTTCATCTTGACAATTCTTTTATGAATAAAGTGTAATATCACATATGCAAAATATTGAATCAGATGATTGATCCGTTTTTATTTATAATAGATTGAACAAAAAAATCTCATTTATTTAGTTGAGGTTATTTATGACGACTCATGCATATATAAAATATACTAACTTATGATCAATAACATTTTAAATTTTTTCTTCTTATTTTTTATATTTTTCCTTTTCTTGTCATATTTATTATTATTATTGTATTTACATATTGATATGTACAAAACTGTAAATACTGAAGGGCAATTAAAAAATCGTGTGATATGCAATTCAAATTGAGTATAGTGAAAGAGAGCATGAATGATATTTTCATTGATAAAATATATTAAAAGAATAAATTTTTAATTATTAAGATTTGAATCAACTCAAATATTTTTTTATCAGTCATATGTTATGAATCCAATATTTGATTAGAAAGCTAGAGATAAATTTTAATCAAATTAGTAAATTTAAAAATTAAATATAAAATTATTATTTCTCATTAATTCATATGCAAGATGAAAGCCTTACCTTATCATCTCCGTAATTAAACGTGTCAATCAAACTTAACTATGTAGGGGAGAAAAAAAAATTTCGACGAGCGGATTGGGGCTCTTGATAAACGTTTAATTCTGTTTTATATGTCGAGTGCTCGTCATCATCCTTTGAATTTTAAAATTCACACAGGAAAACACACACAAAATTTACGTAGTTCGGAGATGGATCTCCTACGTCCACGACCATCGCAAAGAGTTTTTACAATTTTGCGTTCAAAATCACTAGAGTACATAACCACTCCAAAAAAAACATATATATGATGCAGTTAGGGCAACAACTAACAGAATAAAGAAATTACATATATGCCACTATAATTTTATTTTCAACGGTCTCCGCCCCCGAACTCTCAACCTTCTAGGCAAGGGGACGCTGCCCCCCTGCAACGCCCCACCAACTCACCGCGGAGTTGGATCTGCGCTGGTAGGGGTTGAGTGATGAGTCTTCATCTGCTATCTACAACAATAATGGTATATGTTAAAATACTTTGAAGAATACTACATGATATTCTTTAAAATACTTTGAAAATCCTTAACAACCCTTTTGGACAATCTTTAAAATACTACCATTTTGGACCATTTTGCTCCCATATAGATAGAAAACTAAAATTTCATTACTATAAAATGAATAAACTTAGGAGGAGTTTATTATTTTTTTTGAAAGATTATTATATTTTTATATGTGGATTTTTCAAATCTTTTGAAATGACAATCATCATTAGAATTTCGTAATCCTCATGTCATAAGAAGAAAAAAAAATTAGCACATATGGATGGATAAAATTAGTGAAAGAGATTTAAAGTTGAAATATAAATGATAGATGAATGAATTATTTGAAACTTCATGTCTTATGTTATAAAAAATGATATATTTGTGCACATATATGATTATCTTCTTTATGCTTTTGAAATAATTAATTGAGAAGAACTTTTTGCATATTGCTTGCTTCATTTGTAAACATATATTATTGAAAAGTATTAAATATGGTTGAACGATATAAACCTTAAAAATCTTTTGAAAATTGAAAATAAAATTTAAGGAGAACTCAAATTATGAAATACATACTCTAACCTTTCTTGACTTGTGATTTGATACATTCATAATTAGATACATAATCATTCACTTGCTACACTTATCATAAAAAGAAAGTATAAATCTACTCTCGTCCTTATCATTATTATGCTTATGAATGTAATATTTTTATGAAAAAAAAAAGAAACGTGAACATGTGAACTTGATCTTGCAATCTTTTGTGGCATGATCATAAATGCTAAACTATTATTCAAACTTAATTAGATGCATTCTTAATAAGTTTGAATTAAATATTGCATTCTTGAACCACAAACTAGTTAAAAATGAAAATTCATTTTTTTTCCTATTAATAATTATTTAAAAATTATTTATGCATTGTTAGCTGGATAAGATTATTTGATATGAAAAACTCAAGCTTATACAATTATTACATGATTTACTTATGCAAATTGATATAACGACATTTGATTATGCTAAGTGAGGTTATAAATATACTTAATTAATCTTTTATAGTAATATCTTGATATTATGAGCTTATTTAATTGTAAACTTGATATGAAGGCTCCATGAATGATTATTTTATATGTTGAATTATACATTGATCATTCACTTCAAAATGTCAATATATTGTTTATGCTCACATGAAATTATGAATGAAAAATATTTTGAGCATGTTTATGATTATAAGATATTTGGTAATCATAAATACCTTGATATACTTTGTTTATGAAATTTTGTGTTATTATATGAGCCTTAAGCGCATGGATAAATATGATTATGACTTATTACACTTTAAGACGATTGTGTATGCATGCACCTTATGATATTTGATAAATTTTACCTGAATTTCTTATTTATCATTAATTTTAAAGCCAATATATAAAAGTTATTATAATTTTCATATTTTATACTTATGCATGTGGTTAAGAAGAAGCATGTTTTCTATTAATTATACTTTTTATACTTGATACGTAAACCAATTGACTTGTTATATGTCATATTATTATTATTATTATTATTATTATTATTATTATTATTATTATTATTATTATTATTATTATTATTATTATTATTATTATTATTATT
>LTAE01009028.1:0-12994 GCA_001647135.1 Pontederia paniculata
TATCATTTGAATATGAGGAGGATACCTCATCATCATCGGCCATGAGACATAGTAGTGCTTCTTCTTCTTTTTTTGAAGCTCTTCCTTAGGCTTCACTGTCCTCACTACTAGATTCGTCCCAAGTGACCTTGAGTGCCTTCTTCTTCTTATAATTTGTGAAGCCTTTCTCCTTTTCGTTCTTGTTCAATATTGGGCATTCACTTCTGAAGTGTCCGAGCTTGTTGCACTCATAGCATTTGCTTCTTGATTTGTCAGCTTGCCCTCTCTTCTGTAGTTCTCTCCTCTTCTGAGAACTTGGTGCATCTGATCTTGATGGTGGAGTGGTTGGTGACGACAATGCAAATGGTGTTGCTCTCTCTTGTGGTGGTGGATGAATAGGAGATGAAGCTGCAGTGACTGTAGTTTCCAAAGGCGAGCTCTTCCTTCGAACCTTTTCATTCTCAATAATATATTCGCTTGTCTCCTTCACTCTCCACTGAGTAGTCCATCTCTTATGATAATACTTTCTAGGTTTTCACTTTCTTTGATAAAAGTTTTGTTGGTGGCATGAACATATGATAACTAGTGGTCCCTCAGCAACTTCTTGAGATTTAGCAATTTGAGAAGACAACTCTGCAACTTGCCTCTATAATGCTTGAAATTTTGCTTTCATGGATTCAAATTTGAGTTGAAATTCTGCTGGCTGGGGACAAGGAGGAAGATAGTCAATAATTTTTTGTGATATTTTAGATGTGTCAATTGAGTTTCCAAGTTGTTGATCAATTGGTCTTGCTGGGTAAATTTGTGTTGAATTATAGATACAACTTGACCAAGCATGTCCTCCAACTTTACCCTTGACTCTATTGATAATTTGTAGACACCACCTGTCTCTATATTGTGTCCTTTAATTTCTAAAATCTGGTTCTCCATGATTTTGTTGTACTATTCTTGCATGAAGACCTTTTGCACCAGCATGCCCACCATATGTGCTAGCATGGCAAATGGATCCTTTGAAATGTCCTCTTCTTCATATTGACATGATATATGGCTGGTGCTTTGTCTAGGCAAATTAATTTCAACTTGAATAATTTGTGGTATGTCTTTTAGTTGATGGCTCGATGATGCTTCACACTGCTCAAGTTTGACTTCTAGATGGACTCTATCTTGCTTTGAATTTTTGTTGTTGCCCTCAATTTGTGATTTTGATTTTCCTTGCTTCTTCGCCATTGATGGTGCTCAATTGACCGAGTTGTGTATAAAGATATCTCCTGAAAACTAACACAACACTAAAAGAAACATGAAAGTATTTGCAATAATTATTCTCAGCGACATAAAATAGAAAATAAAAATCTCAAGTTACAAATGAAAGTAGACAAGTAAGCTAACAATTAATCACAGACAACGGCGTCAAAAACTTGATGCTTTCTCAATACACTAACAAACACAATAGTTGTGTAAATAATAAAATGAAAGGAGTAAGGATGTCGAACCCATGAGGACTAATGTAACAAAACCTTATCTAATTCCAAAGGTAATAGAGAAAAAATCAAATTCAGTTTTAATTCAGAAAATAAAAGATAAGAAAAGATGAGACAAGATAAATTTCTAAAGATGAGGTCAGATGAGATCAAATCAAATAAAGTTGGAATATTTAGGACTCTATCACACCACTAAATCAGATTGAATCAAAATTGCTTCCAATGATGTACTAAGAATTGCCTACATAATGATCCCCTAAACAAGTGCAATCAACTATCTCAAATTCAGATTATTCAGAATGTTCAAGCGAATCCACCCTAAATCAATCTAAACCTAAGACGCTTTCATGATCATCAGATAGAAAAAAAAATCATTAAGGAAGACAATCATGTTCTAAAAGAAACAAATAAATAAGATTCAATCTAAAATAGGGTTCAAAAACTTCCTAACACAAAACTAAATAGGAAAATAGTTCTTCCAAAAGAAAATAAATCAAACTCTAAACTCATCAGTAGTTCTTCAACATCATGCTCTTCTTTGCCTCAGAAAATCTGAATTTAGCTCCAGGCTTCACATAGATCTCTCTGGTTTCAAACCTGTAGAATATCTCTCTCTCTCTCTCTCTCTCTCTCTCTTCTTCCTTTGTCTCCAAAATATCCCCCTCTGAAGATCTTCTGTTCCTCCTTTTATACCCCTCTCTAGATTAAGGTTTCATAGGAATTATAAAGTAATCTTCACCTCCCAATCAACGATTGTGATTAAATTCTTTTAAAAGTCTCTTCTAAATCTTCAGAAATATCTTCTAATCAAGACTCTAAAGTCCTGGATAAAATATAATTCTTCTCGGCTATCGAATCTTATCGAATCTATGAAAATATCAACTTACACAACTCTCTCACGGCCCGTAACATCTCCTCACGACCCGTAAGTGATTGATTCTTCATCTGATCTTCATTCTTCACGGTCCGTGATGGTTCCTCATGGCCCGTAACTCGTGCACACGTCGGATCATCACAGCTTGTAACTAGTAACTGCTTCGGTAATAGTTGTGATACGCAGTAATGCCTCGTGACTTGATAAGTAACTGCCTGTGATATTCTGGATTTCTGAATTGGGAGCCTCGACGACGGTCATAATATTGATGTTGCGGTCGTGAACTCCACCATTAGGGCCCGTAATTCATTATCACGACCTATAATGAATTAAGCCGAAGTTGCTTAGGTCGTGATTTGGTGTACGGCTCATGGTGAACTACTGCAACTGATATTTTCATCACAACCCATAACAGATCATCGCGGTTGATGGATTCTAGTGGTTGATGGATTCTAGAGATGACCCTTATGAATTCAAGTGGTGGCTCACATTGGTTATAATGTAGCACTTTAGTTAATATGACACTTAGGTCAAAACAACCTTGAATTATCCTTTCGAGAATTTATCATATGAGCACTATAGGGGTATTTCAACCTATAAGGGTAAATATATCATCCCGATAAGGGTAATGCAAATGTGTGTCTATGTAAGATGCCAATGCCTCACCATGTCATATTCATCATATAACATACTTGCAATAAAGTGATTTAATGCTTTGCAACATTCATGTAAACCATATATGTAACCATCACATGTATTCAAAAGTATAATTACTTCACACTATGCACTTATGACATAACTTATGTTTCAATGTCCAACATAACAGATTGAGTGATATTGAATGTAAAACACATCACAAATGATCCAGTCATTATATTTCAGAGAACCTAAATTTTCCCTAATACTTGACCTTGTAAGCTTTATTCCTTATAAATCCCATAATTGTCCCAGAAACTCTGAGATCAAGCCCTACACTATATCATTTTTTTAAACTTGTAGACTAAATGTTATGCCATTGAAAGGTTAGAATCCTAGGTATACATAACTAGAATACTTATATAGATGGATTCTTACCGCCAAAACAACATATTTAAAGTTTTAGTATTTAAATGATCACAAAAATACCATTTTAGCCTATGATAGCATAAACAGATTGAGTGATCCTTAAGTTTGGATACATAACTTCTATTATACAACTTTGATTAAGGAAATTCCTAAGGCTATGAAAAGTAGCTTCAATATATATAGATTTAATTTCATAGTTTTTTGAAGAATTCAAGGGTGGTTTAACAACAACCTAAATTACCAGCATCATCTACTTTTTTCTTAGTTTGGAGTTGTCCTTCACCATGGAGATAACAATCCATGATGAAAACATAAAAGAGTTTAGTGATCCATAACAAATGAGGAAAACTTGTTTTTACCAAATTTTATAAGATAATTCATAGGAGAGGAGTTAACAACGTACTTAGAATGTAAACCTCAATGATATTACTTTATTTCCCTTCACTTCCTAGATGTCCTTTGTTCTTTCTTCTCCTCTTTTGGTCTCAGCATTTAGATGGATAATGATAGCAAAATAGGTGCCGGAAGTAACAGATACTGAAGTATATATAGTCCTAATATCGACCTTAAGTCGGTAGGAAGTATTATCATTATTCCCTTGTCAATATTATTTTAAAATTAAATTCCCCAAAGGATTCAAAATCCAAATTTCTATTCCAAGAACAAAAACCACAAAATTTTCAAATTTTCCATTTTTTACCCTTCATTTACCTACTAATATTTACCCTAAAATTTATTAAAAATCACATTTATCATACTTTCATATAGAGGAAAAATTACAGGGACTTTATTTTTTCAAATTCTAATATTTTTAAAAATCATATTTTCATGCTTTTGGCTAAATTCCAGCATTTTTGGCACAACAACAATTGAACATGTACGTTAACTTATATGTCATAATGCATATTAATCATCTAATAAACAAAATTCACGTGATCCTATATAAATTAAGTGACGCGTATTACACCCCTGCTTCTGAATCCTGTAGGTGAGAAGGAATAATGATGTTAATGCTGGTGTTGCTGCTTATGGTGAACGATGCACATGGGAAGTGGACTTGTCTTAGAGTGTATTTTTGTTATGTTTTTGTCTTGTCTTCACTATGTTGCATCAAGGCTATGTATTGCCTTTGAGAAAGTCCATATATTGTTATTTAAGTCTAAGTGACCTTTATGGACATGGTGAACGATGCACATGGGAAGTGAACTCGTCTTACAGTTTGACTCTGTTATTTTGTTGTCTTGTCTTCATTATGTTGTATCAAGACTATTTACCGCCTTCGGGCAAGTTCATGTATGTTTATTTAAGTCTAAGTGACTTTTATGGACAAAGTTGGTGTATGATCAATGTTAAAATCTCATATTGTCATCTTTTAATCAAATTTACGTGTCTTCCATTGATTCATTCATGTGTCATGATCTTGTGTGTCTCCTGCTAATTTTGTCTTGTTTTGATCTAATTCAAGTCTTCAATTTCTATGTTTTGACCATAGTTGTCAATGGTCAAGTCAAGATTTATTGTCATGCAGCATTCCAATAAAATTGTCAAGGGTCAAGTCAAGGTTTACTATTGTATAGAATCCCAGGGATAACTTTGATCACATGGTGGACATCGATTCTTACAAGTGGCATGGTGCATTTTTGAGGCATTATAGTTAGGTATCAGAGTCTAAAGTTTGGCTCTTCAACATAAATTCCTTATATGATTAAGGCATGAGTCTACATCCAAGTCATCCCAAAGGTCAAAGTCCTAAGTCACTACAAAGTGCAAAGTCCATGTGCAAGGCGTCATGAGCAACCATCAAGTTAAGAGTACATCTAATCAGGATCTTACGATTATGTAAAGGCTAACCAATTGTGAATGACTATTATGATGTTGCTGAAAGATGAGTCACCACGAAGGAAATCAGGAAAACGACCATGAAGGGTCAAGGCATAGGAGACTTGAACGCGAAAGGTCAAGTGGCAATGAAGAGATCTACTTCAAGGATGCAATATCAATGTTAGCTAAAGCCGTGGACCGGAGGTTAGGAGCTACAAGTTCATTTGATAAGTTCATGAGGAGACATCCTCCACTATTTGTTGGGGATAGAGACGCCGACAAAACTGAGTCATGGCCGTGAGCTATCAATGACAAGTTCACACTCATCCATTGCTTAGAAAGGCATAAGGTCAACTTCACTACTCATCAAATGATTGACCAAGCAAATTATTGGTGGGATTTTGTGATGAGGACCAAGTTCTTGGGGAAGGATGAAGTTTCATTTGAGGAATTCACTGAGGCATTTGATGATCACTATTTTTTCCAATACGTAAAGGGAAATAAGCAAATGTAATTTATAAAGTTTGAACAATGAAGTTTAACATTGGAAGGATATATAAATCAATATCTATGCCATGAGAATTATAGTCCACTTGAAAAGATGGAAAGGGCAAGAGCCAACAACTTCATAGAAAGATTAAATCTTGGTTTGAAGATGAAGGTTCTATGTAGCAATGTGAGCACATTGGTAGAGTCATAGAACACACATCCATGATCGAGAGAGATTATGAAAATCAGAAATGTGATATGAAGAGAAACGAAATCCAAAGTCCCAAAGATCAAGACAAAGGAAAATGGGTGTTCTTCAAGCCCTCCAAGAAGGAAGAGCCCAAGAGAGGAAATGGTAACAATGTGTGCCCACATCATAGGAGGAATCAAATAGGAGAATGCCACATGAAGATCAGAGCATGCCTCCAATGTTGGAAGTGTGTTACATAAAAGATTGTCCGAAAAAGGGTGATTCATATTGGGATAAGGGAAAAGGCAAAGTGGATGAGGCTCCACAAAAAGTGCGAGGAGAGTTTACACTATGAGGACCGATGAGCTCACTACTTAAATGAAGTGATACAAGGTACACTATTAATAGTTGGTCATCATGCTAATGTATTGTTTGACTCAGGTGCCATGCATTCTTTTATTTCATATGATTTTGCAAGAATGATAAGGGTCAAGATACAAATATTTCAGTGTCAATTAGAGATTCTAACACCCATAAGAGATATATCAACTAGAAGATACATTTCTAATGTACATGTGCAGGTTGAAGGCATCAACCTTGAAGGAGACTTGGTAATGCTACTGATGCATGCAAAAAGTGGCATGCATTTCATAGCACTTATCACATCATTTTTAAGCATTTCATGCATATTTTATGTTGATTTAGCACTGCAAGTGTATAAAGAGTTAGTGATCTACTGAAATTTTGGATTTTGTGTTTTCATGTTTCCATGTGGAAAATGAGTCAATTTTGACCTAATTTTGTCACCACAACAACCTCACGACCGTGAAGGAAGTTTATTGGCCGCTATAGAATGGCGTGATCATCATATACAATTCACGACTGCAAGCATGATCATCACGAGCACTACATAAAATCTCTACATCACATCGATCATCATCACATGCGTTAAGGGCAAGTTAATGACCACTACAGAAAGGCGTTCATTGCAGCATCGCAAGGCTTAATGGGCGTGATAGGATCTTTCACAATCGTGACAAGTAGTAATATGTATTATGCAGCACAACCTTACGAGTGTTAAATTGATATTGTGTCTGTGATGATGGCCGTATTCTCTCGATTCACGAGCATGAAGGATACCAACGGGCCGTTAAGACGGTCGCTGCCCCAGATTGATGACGAACTCTCAAAACCCTAGTCATTCGGTCCCAGAAGATATATATACACCACAAGGTTCCTTGGACAGGAGATCACGAAAGTTTTGTTAGAATCTTATCATGGAAAAGAGTGGAACACTACTAGACTCATACAAGAAATAGAGAGACACCTGTAACAATGTCTATCTTTGTTTGTATTCTCTTGGTTTCAAATGATGTTATTTTAATATTTATTTGTTTGTATTTCTCCATCTATGGAGTAAGTCTATCTCGGGTTGTATTTGTCGAACCCCTTACTATGGATTTATCCTAGTACTTTAGTTTTATGGAACAAATCTGATACTATTCATGTTGTTATTAATGCTTTCATGAATGTTAGATTTCTCATATGTTTGATGTGTTATCCGAGTGGAAGGATGTTGTGTGCTTGTTATCTTACTTTAGAACTGATCTAGGTTAGCTTACACATGGATACCTCAAATTAGGAGAAATTGAAAGAGCCTACTTTTTGTAGTTGTCTAAGAGAAATCACAAAAGATCTTAGATTAATTGAAGGAGCCCTTCCTTTTGCAGCAGGAGGAGTTAGAAAAGATCTAAAATTGAAAGAGCCCTACCTTTTGCAATAGGAGTCTTTGCACCAACTCATATAGATGAAGCATACAATATTATACAGAAGTTAGCAAAGAACCACCACTATTTGAGGCACGAGAGATCGATGAAGCCTATGAAGAAGATGTCGTTTGATGAAGGAGAAGTCTATCATCAAAGGTTGAAGAAGCCATAAAGAAAGCCTTGGGAAAACTGAATCTCACATCTCAAGTCAACATTGATCATCCACTTGAGTAAAAGTGTGACATATGTGGATATTCAGGACAATGTACTGAAAAGTGTAACTTGTTGACTCATCAACAAGACCCTCACTATGGTCAACTAAATGCTTTTGGAAACTTTGCTCCAAAGCCCCCTTCTGAGAAGTATACTACTGAAAATTGAAACCACCCATTTTTTTCCTACAAAAATAACCATTATCAGAATAATCCAAATCACAACCCACCTCATCAAAACCCTGCTTGACACTCCAGGATTATGCCACCCACCTCAACAACATCCACTCATGCTACCTAGCCCAAATCCCAAATCGGAAGATCTGATACAACAACTGATGAAGCAACAAGAGTAGATGAATTTCAGAATTGAGCAACTAGCCACTCATAATAAACTGTTGGAAAACCAGATAGCATTACAAGCAAATGCTGCAACCTCATGACCCCACACTTTACTAGGACAACCAGAACCAAACCCTCGAGAGAAAGTTCAAGGTGTTACACTAAGAAGTGGGAAGAACTTTCCACTAAGATAACCAGCTGTAGAAATTGATCATACACCAGAGAAACCAGAAGATCAAAATACCCAAGATCAGTCTAAAAAAGAGGAACAACCTGAACCTCCAGTACAAAATCAATCGCCAGCTCAATCTGAACAAACAATTAACTATCATCTACCCCTGCACAAAACCCTTCCTTTCCCTCAAAGAATGCTAAAAACACAAGAAGAACAATAGTTTGGAAGATTCATAGAGATATTTAAGAAGTTGCAGATCAGCATATCCTTTGTTAAAGCAATCTAACAGATGTCTTCTTATGCAAAATTCTTAAAAGACATTTTATCAAAGAAGAGGAGGTTGGATATGAAGCCGACTGCATCTATGACAGAGAATGCTAGTGCAGTGATCTTAAACAAACTACCACCCAAATTGAAGGATCTTGGCAGTTTCTCTATTCCTTGTGAGATTGGACACCTACAAATTAGAAAAACATTTTGTGATTTGGGAGCTAGTGTGAGTGTCATACCTTCCTCCATGTGTGACAAACTCAATGATGGAAAGCCCAAACCTACCAATATGATACTTCAATTGACTGACAGATTAGTGAAGCATCCCAGAGGAATTCTTGAAGACGTACCAATTTGAGTTAGAAATTCTTCATCCCTGTTGAGTTTGTAGTCCTAGACATGACTGAAGACTCAAACACCCCCATAATCCTTGGAAGACGTTTCCTTGTCACTGCTGAAGTTATCATTGACATAAGGAGTGGCACACTATCATTTCAAGTAGGGATGAGCAAATCGAATTCAGTTTAACCAAGACGGTGAAGAATCCAACTAGAGATTTGTTCTATGAAGACTATCACACTATTGAAGAAGTAGTGCAGGAAGTATCAATAGTAACCTATTAATCCTTATGCAAAAGCATGAACAAGATCCAGAAGACAATGAAGACTCTGAACAACCTAAAGTTGCATTGGATTAGCAAGCACTATCAAATCCAAAAAAATCAGGAATAGGCATTGAAGAAAAAAAAATAGGCATACCCGTTGGAATCGGCTATCACATGCCTGCTAAGTCAATCGAGCGGAGTATCGGTCACTCCCACTGAAACACCTCCAACCAAGTCAGCGCCTAAGCTTGAACTGAAGCCACTTCCATCCACATTGAAGTATGAATTGCTTGGACCATACTCCACCTATCCTGTCACTGTTAGTTATGTTCTATCTAAGGATCAATTTTCTAAGTTGCTAGAAGTAATCAGAACCCACTGGAAAGCCATTGGTTATTTAATTGATGACATCAA
Source organism: Pontederia paniculata (assembly GCA_001647135.1). Lineage (NCBI taxonomy): Eukaryota > Viridiplantae > Streptophyta > Magnoliopsida > Commelinales > Pontederiaceae > Pontederia > Pontederia paniculata. The sequence continues at coordinate 9,683 of LTAE01009028.1, forward strand.
GGAAATCAATTTGTCACTGTGTATGCACAGGATACCGCTTGAAGAAGATCACAACCCAACAATTGAGGCACAAAGAAGACTGAATCGTAACATCAAGGAAGTTGTCAAGAAGGAGGTTCTGAAATTGTTGAATGCTAGGATCATCTACCCTATTTCTGACAGCAAATGGGTGAGTCCAATCCAAGTAGTCCCAAAGAAAGGAGGTACCACCATTATCAAGAACGAGAAAGGATAACTCATCCCTAGCCGAGTGACCACTGATTGGAGGATGTGAGTTGACTATCGGAAGCTGAACAAGTCGACGAGAAAGGATCACCTCCCATTACCATTTATTGATCAGATGTTTGAGCGGCTGGCTAAGCACAAGTACTTTTGTTACTTGGACATATACTTTAGGTTTCATGCAAATCCCCATACACCCTATCGATCAAGAGAAGACGACCTTCACATGTTCATATGTTCCAATGCATATAGAAGAATGATGTTTAGTTATTGCAATGCACCAACCACCTTTCAGAGGTGTATTGCTGTCCGTTTTCTCATAATTCAATGAAGATATAATGAAATTTTTTATGGATGACTTTTCAGTGTATGGGTCATCATTTGACAACTATTTATGTAATTTCAAAAGGGTCATGTAGAGATGTGAAGAGGTGAATCTAGTGTTGAACTGGAAGAAGTTCCATTTCATTGTAACTCAAGGAGTGGTACTCAGGAACATAGTTTTAGAGAAAGGCATTGAAGTAAACAAAGCAAACATAGAGGTCATTGAGAAGCTGCCACCACCTATCAATGTGAAGGGAGTAAGAATCTTCCTTGGGCATATGGGCTTCTATCGAAGATTTATAAATACTTTCTTAAAATAGCTAAGCCATTAACAAATTTACTACATAAGGATGCTGAGTTTCACTTCGACAGTCATTGTCTAGAAGCATTCAACAAGATCAAAGCAGCACTTATTTTAGCTCCTATATTGCAAGCACCTGATTGGAGTTTACCCTTTGAGAATATGTATGACACCATTGACCATGCTATAGGAGCTGTCCTTAGACAAAAGAAAGACAAAGGTAGCAGTGTCATCTATTATGCTAGTAGGATTTTGGATCCAACACAACAAAACTACACCATGACCGAGAAGGAGATGTTGACAATAGTTTATGCAATCGACAAGTTCAGCAGTATCTTGTGGGATCAAAAGTCGTCTACACGGATCACATGGCTGTAAAACACTTAATGCAGAAAAAGAATGCAAAGGCCTGATTGATAAGATCGATCTTATTGCTGCATGAATCCGATCTGGAGATAAAGATAAGAAAGGAGCAGAGAACCTCATTGTAGACCATTTATCAAGACTCGTGGAACCCCTTGAAGAAGACTCCCTACCTATCAATGAGAACTTCGCTGATGACTCACTCCTTGCTATTTTCAACACAAACCACCATAGTAAGATGACATAGCAAACTTCCTAGCACATCAGGCCTTTGGGAAGGGTTACATTTCACCAGAGATGACTCGCCAAGGGAAGAAGAAACTAATCAATGAACTCAAACATTTTTGGATGATCCTATGCTTTTCAAGAGATGTTCAAATGGATAATATAGAAGGTGTGTACCAGAGTCGAAAGCACACAGTGTCATAGAGGAATGTCACAACTCTGCATATGGAGGCAATAGTGGAATTCAGAGAACAACTACAAAAATACTGCAAGCTGGGTATTATTGGCCTACTATATTTAGGGACGTGAATGCCTATGTGCGAGGATGTGATCGCTGTCAACGGACGGGAAATGTTTCAAGAAGAAACAAAATGCCACAGATTGGGATCCTCGAAGTCGAATTCTTTGATGTTTTGGGAATCGATTACATGGGACCATTCCCAACATTCGAAAGATTCAGGTATATACTTGTAGTTGTTGACTATATGTCGAAATGGATAGAAGCCATCCCGACTATGCATTATGATGTTGTCTCTGTTCAAAATTTTTTTGGGAAAATTATATTTCCATGGTTCAAAATTCCTAAGATAGTCATAAGTGATGGAGGAAGATACTTCATAGAAAGGCAGTTCGAAAACATGCTAAACAAATATGGAATTTATCACATGCTAGCAATCACATATCATCCATAGACGAGCGGTCAGGTAGAAGTCTCCAATCGATTGATCACGACCATATTGGAGAAGATCGTATCAAAGTAAAAAAAAAGTCTTGCCATCGAAACTAGATGAGGCTTTATGGGCAATGCTAAACAGCCTTGAAGACGACTTTTGGAATAACACCCTACCAGCTAGTATATGGAAAATCATGGCATTTACCTGTTGAGATGGGATACAATACATACTAGGCTATGACACAAATGAACGTGGATATGAAGAAGGCCAGAGATAATCATAACTTGCAGCTGGAGGAACTAGAAGAACTACGACTTCAAGCCTATGAAAATACTAAAATCTACAAGAAAAGGACTAAGGCTTGGCTTGATCAACGCATTATGAACAGGTCTATTCAAGTTGGAGGAAAAGCCATTCTTTTCAATTCAAAATTGAAAATCTTTCCAGGAAAACTCAAGTCCCGATGGACCAACCCATATACTATTCAAAGAATATTTGATCACAGAGAAGTAGAATTAATTTCGAAGAAAGGGCGTACGTTAAGGTGAATGGACATCGACTTAAGTCATATCAATTGGGAATAAAAGCACCCGAGAAGGAAACCATCACATTCGAACCAGTTGTAGAACAGTGAATGCACATGAATGTCTAGTCAAGGATATTAAAAAATGACGCAGATGCGAAAAATGCTGAACACGGCAAATTCAAATGCTAGCAAGTGCACTAGTCGAACAAGTAATAAAGTGAAAGAGTAGAATGTCGAACCCACGAGGAACTAAGTAACAATCTGATCCTAAAGGTTAATAGGTGACAACATTGGATTTTGGGTTGATGTATTTTCAGAAACATAAAAGTAAAACTAAGGAAAAAAAATGATATTTACAATGAGAATGATTGATGACTAGGGCCTAGATGAAACATGGAACATATAAGCACCGATAGTTCTCACATAAACAATTACACATGCAAATTTTTAATACTTTCTTTCAGATGGATTAGGGATATACCTAAGTATGATTCTCCTTAACAGATCAATCAACTATTCAAATAACCATCATCTAACAAGCACTCCTTAACGGTTTTACTTCTCAGATTTAGATCACATAATGCAATACGAATTATTCCTAAACTATTAAACCACCCTTAACGGGTTAACCTAATAGACCACATCTTATTCTGTCCTTAACGGATCAAAATAACATG
>LTAE01009029.1:7107-20931 GCA_001647135.1 Pontederia paniculata
TGAGTGAGTAGTAGCCATAGTTCCCCTTGTTGAAGGGTCTGAGAGCTCTTGAGCGATTACATTGTAAGAGGTTAGTCTCCTTGTCCTCGTGCAAGAAAGGAGAAGCTGTAAGGGAGCCTTCGCCCTTGAAGAAGGAAATAGTGAACTCCGAAGATCTCGTGGGAGAAGATCGGAGCGGGGACGTAGGCCAGGAGTTCGGCTGAACCTCGATAACAAACTCGTGTTTGTGTTTTTCTCTCTACTCTCTTTCATATTCGCATATATATGCTTCCACTGATATAACACATCTAGGTTAATACTAAAAGAGAGTAAAAGTTTTAATACGCCAATTCATCCCCCCCTCTTGGTGCCATCTAGATCCTACAAACAAAATAACCACTTAGACTAAAGATTGCATTGATCATACCATCATTGCATAAGAATGATTGATGATGAATGATGATGTAAGATGATGAAATGAAAAGATAGTCAAGAATGAATTATGAAAGGAAGCAATGTATGACAAGGATGATGAATGATTATTCATTAAGGATTAATTGATATTTGAATATCTTTTATGATATTATCATAGATTAATATTCATTGACCGCCTTTATAAAAAGTAAAGATTGTTGTTGGCATGGGAGCGTTCCTTACTTGGCCTCATTGCTAACCTAGAATTATTTCTTATTCGTATGGCTCATCGAATAGTGATGATGACATGATAGGCCTTGGATTATTCCTCATTGCTTGGCCTAATAGTATCAAGATAATATTCTTGATCAGGATTGGATTCTTCATTACATTGCCCCGTTATATGTTTTGATTCATTCTACTAAGAATTATCGTATGTATGTGTTTACATGCTTTACATATTGAGCATCATAGCTCATGGAAGAACTCCTTCCACTGTATAGAATCCTACAGATAAAGGATCTGCATAGATGATGGTGGCGTGGACGACAATAGATGATCACGATGGATGCAATTTGCACATAGATAATAGTCCTTGATTTTGGTATATCCTTGATATAGATTTTATTGAGTTGTAATATTCATGGCATAGATAATTGGAGACACAATAATTTAACTTCGACATTTAGTGATAAAGTTTTATATTATTTCACATTTTTTTAGCAATCAGATAGTTAGACTCTCAATGAGAGCATATCATACATGCCGTAGCATACCCAGGAGGGCCTTTTGTCACGTGGCAGGGTGTGCTTCAGGGGGCATTATATTACAGTATCAGAGCCTAAAGTCGAGAATCTCTTAACGATCCATTGTAATGATAGTCCCATGTGAAAGCATCACGAGCAGCCACCACGCCATCATATACATGTTAGGTAAGGTCTAATACTTACCAATAAGTGTTTCAAGTTGATCTATGACCTACGTATATTTGGGAGAGTTCTATGTTTTCCTCCCACAAACAAGGTATGTGTCTTGATCTCAACATCAATGTTAAGGCAATGGAAGATTATACAAGATTCTTACGTCTTTAATTTTGATGAATCAAGGACAATGGAAGGAAAGTGAAATTATGTTAAGATATGCCTCACTCAAGGATTGGAACAAATATTTATTTCTTCATTGATGATGAAATACATATGAAGGATGCTCCTAAGGTCTAATTCTTTTAGAAATTACCTTGATAAAAGGAATATGTTCTTGGAGTTATGATTGAAATATTAATATGATGTCACATCATATCAATTATTTATATAACATGATATTTAAGAAGGTTATTTGGAGGCAAGATGAATCAAGAATGATTTTTGTGGAGTAAAAGATTATTAATGTGATCTTTGCAAATAAACTAAAGTTATATTGATACCATAAACCATCAATTATGGAATGAGAATTGAATTGAATGATTAGGGAATTTCAAAAATCAATTTAAGATATGAATTAGATATGAAAGTTTAGGTGAGTATTCCTCAAGAATTTAGAATGATAAAAGTGGAAATCTTATAAATCCAATTATGAATAACAAATGGAAGATCAAAAGGATCAGATAATCTTACATGTAATGTATAGGAAGAAAATGTCTTTGAGGAAAGTTAGAAATCTTAGAATTTGATGCCTATAGGATGATAGATGAACCTCTAGTAGACTTGGTGATAAATTTAGAATATCTAGTATGTAATGAAATTAAATTTGGGATTCTTGTCCATTGATTTTATAGAGGTCATGTAGCCACATTAAGATTTTTCGAAAGATTAAAGTGAGATTGTGAAGGTGATCTGAGGAATTTAATAAGAGGATATACTAAGAAAATATCATTAATCTCACATCATAAAGTATTAGTGATTGTTTATGTTAATACTTTCCAACCCACATGTTAAGGTGCTATCATTGATAGCCAATGTGACCCAAAAAAGAATTCACAAGAATGAATGGAGAGAAAGAACATGATTGGGCATGATTTAATTAATTTTCTTGATGAGTCTTATACATATCATATTGAGATTCTTTCTTACATAGTAATATAAGACTATATATTTTCGATCATCGTATAAATGTACTAAGTTAGTATTTTTTTAATGTATAGGACATGAAAACACATACTTTTACAAATGAGGTTATAATGTGCATGTCCTTTGATTAAAGTGACTATCCAATTGTCCATGACCATTATTGCATGTAGTAACACAACCTGGATAGATCTTCCCTATCCAAACACTAGGAATGATTCATGAATAGTTAGATCTTGGACTAACTTTTGTAAGATGAAGAGGAACACCTAATTTTGGAGTATAAAAGAAAGGATCGAGTAAGTGAATTATTGACATGCTGATCTAGGCTATAGATGCTGTGCATTTACTTCAAAGGGGTATATCGAAAGTAAATTCCTTATCCATATATTATTTATGAATGAAGAGTCCTTGAAACCTAGAATTAATTTTCATCTTGAGTGACATTGTAGATGAATAGTCAAGAATGGATGATCCACATATAGGCTATCCTTAATAGCTTCAGAGATAGATTATAGAACGTACCAAAATTAGTATTAACCAAAAGTTAGATTGTGAATTTGAAGAATGGATATATCTATAGAGTTCTTACTCTATAGTGGTGAAAACATGATGATATTGATATTAGGATAACAAAGGATCTATGAGAACTTGACAAATGACTAGTTTCATGTTGTTGTGATTTCTAAGATCTCTGATTATTCAAAATGATTGGATGAGGACTTGGTGGCCGGACCCTTATAGGATGATTATAAGAGCTCCATTGAATTCTTAAATCAAGCAATAATGGTGTTTTGAAATACTTTACCCAAAAAAATTTTCATGCATGATTGTAGTATTGTCAAGACCTCAAATATTGGTGGAGTTCGATTGATCATAAGGTTTGTTCAAGGATATAATAATTTTAAAATTATTTGGATCATAGCGTGTCACAAAGATTATTAAGATGATTAACATTATGCTAGAGGTTATGGTTGATCTTTATATTATTCAAAATGCCACATATGGATTATGATTAAGATATATGGATCTATCCCTTGGTGCTTGTAATCAAATAAATTAGGATGTGCCTCTTGCCACCTAAAGATCTACCATATTATGGATGTATACATATGAGCACATTCCTTTAATGTGATCACATAAAAATGTGCAAGTATTGATTAGTATTGGGTAGATTGGATGATATTTGAATATGATAATGGATATGATGGAGAAAGGATTAAGAAAATATAGGCTAGTTTGTGCCACGATGAATATGGACAATCATAAATGATAGGAATTGGTGATAGACATAGTTTCAATGTAGCAAGAGAAGTATTGAATGATGCTATGACTAATAAAGGACTAAAATATAAAAACATTAGTTATTATGTATAACAATATTTTTAAGGAGTACCACTTAACAATCAGGATGTGTTTCATTTATTGAGTATAAGAATTTGATTATCAGAAAGATCATTACATATGATCTTTTAGGAGCTTAATCTTATTAATATCTTCGGGGAACAAAAGATCGGATGATTATGGATAGATGATCATAGGAGGAACCCTTATTCTTTATATGAATTAAATTGTTTTCATCCTCATAATTTATTGAGAGGTAAAATTAGGAAAAGGGGGCGAATGACTTTATTGAGTGCCCTATACAAACTTAAGGAAAGGTATTGTCAAGTTGGTGATTTGAAAATTTTATGGAAGCTTAAGAATATGATTATCATTTGGAATTCATAATGATTAATGAAGAGCTACCAAATTGGATGGAGAATATAGATAGTTTGTCATGAATTGGAGGTAAGGATGACTGATATACAATGGATACCCCAAACACAAAGAATATAAGGAGAATTATTTATGTGATTAGGAGTTATTAGAATGATTATGTGGTGACAGATTATATGGGGAGATAAAAGATCATTTGTTAACCTTTTGTTATATCTCTCCTTTATTCGTTCCAATTCCATGATGAATTTAATTTTAAGGAGGTTATTATGTAATAATAGACTCCGATAAGAGAAAAGAAAAAGAAAAGATAAGAAGACAAAACTTCAAAGTATTAATTTTATGGACATTGGACTTTGAGTTTTATTTGTTTTTAACTCATTTGAAACCTTAGGCTCCTTTATATAAACCTCAAGGCCATGAAATTATTTCCCCAAGGCTTATTATTATTCCCTCATCTGTCATGGAATTTCTCTTCCTCTCTCTATTTCTCCCTTTCTCTCTCTCCTCTCTTTCTCGATTTCAAAGGATGCTAATGAGGGGCCAACAACAATCGACCACAATGCAAGTAGAGGAGAAAACTGTTAGGAGATGAAGAGGACGAACTCTAGAGTACGCAACACCGTTAATAGATTAATGAAAGAGATATGTTCTTAGGTGGTTCCCTCATAGATATGCTTTCTTGAGCAGAATTATGATCTTTTTAATCCTTTTTTAGTCTCTTAGATGACTATAATATTCAGCCATAATTAGATAATATTTCCTATACCGAAATATTGGAATTTAATTCATCGAGAATCAAGGTAACCTCACTCTCGACGACGGAGACATACCACGTTCTCCTCGGACACGACCCGCGTCATGCAGGGATGAAACCCTAGCGACACACAACCGTTGAACACGACTTGAGAAATACCAGAGATGACTCATGTTTCCCTAGACACGGAGGGCATGTTTCAGTGTAATTTAATAAATTAATTAGTTGTTAGTTAGCACATAGACTACGTCAGCCTGACCCGAAGAGCGCGTCTTGAATAGTCAGATGTAGGTCAGTACACAATTTGTGTCCTTCTCGAATATGGATCGCGTCCACCGAAGAAGAAGAAGAAATGAAAGGTATAAAAATCATATCAATTGTGTTAGGGGTGGAATCAAACATGATTTGTGTTTCCTAATGTGCAAAGCCATGTCAAAGACCGGACGCAACCACAAATGCGTTATGCGTTTTAAAACTTTTATGAGATTTTAATGTCCTGATGCAATGCGGACCACGTCAAATTTTGACATGACCCATGTAGGCAATCCATTTCAATCTGCCTGATAATACAATGAATAGAACAAAACACAACTCATTTTCATATCTGACAACGACCCATGTCGGCTTGGAAGTATGACATGTTTATCCTATTTTATTTTAAGAATTGTAGATGCTTGGTTATTTGCCCTGAACACTAAGGATTAATATGTGGACATGATAAGGGTCAACCATCTTCACCTAGATAAATGATGAGGTCACCATGTTATTGAACGTTTGGGAGAGATAATGTTATTAAAGATAGGGCTAGAACAATTGCTACCTAGTTCCTATTGCTTGGTTTTCTTCCCGCCCTGCAATGAAAGGATTTGTCGAGCATTCTTATCGGCCATGGCTTATGCACCCACTAACATATTGGTGAGATCTCAATGACTCATGAACCATTCAAACTTATCCAAAGCAACCCTCAAAGTCACCTCAAAATCACATATATGACACAGTTGTGTTGGCTTGGAGTATGCAGGTTTATCCTATTTTAAGAACTATAGATGCTTGGTTATTTACCCTAAACACTAAGGATTAATATGTGAAGAAGATAAGGGTCAACCATATTCACCTATATAAATGAAAAGGTCACCATCTATTGAATGTTTGGGAGTGTGGCAATGTTATTAAAGATATGACTGGTAGAATCACTGCTTGGCTTTCTCCCGCCTTGCGATGAAAGGATTTGTCGAGCATCGTTGTCGGTCATGGCTTATGAACGCCCACTAACCTATTGGCGGGATCTTCCAAGACTCATGAGTCATTCAAAGTCCCCCCAAAGCAATCATCAAAGTCACTTCAAAATCACAAAATGGAATAAGTCAAATATAACAAGATAACCACTTGAATTAAAGATAGCATTTATCATAAAAGCATTGCATATGAATAATTGAAGATGAATGATGATGTAAGATAATGAATGAAAATAAAGCAAAGAATGAATGATGAAAGAAAGAAGGTAGGGCAAAGATGATAAATGGTTATTGATTGAGGATTAATTGATATTTGACTATCTTTTATGATATTGTCATAGCTTAATTTTCATTTATCTCCTTTATAAAAAGTAAAGATTATTGTTGGCCTAGGAGCATTCTCTGCTTGGCCTTATTGCATAGAGATAATATTTATCATTGACCTAGGATTATTTCTTATTTGTTGGGCTCATTGCATAGTGATGATGACACGTCATGCCTTGGATTATTCCTCATTACTTGGCCTTATAGTATCAAGATAATATTCTTGATCAAGATTAAAATGATTCTTCATTATATTGCACTATTATATGTTATGATTCATTAAAGTAATAATTGTCATATCTATGTTTTTATATGCCTTACATAATAAGCATTATAGCTCATTGGAGAATTGTCTCCCCTGTATTAAATCCTACAAGTAAAGGATCTGCATAAATGATGGTGGCATGGACGATAATTGAGATTGTGATAGATGAAATTTGCACATGGATAATGGTCCTTGATTTAGTTGTCTTCTTGATATTGATTTTATTGAGTTGTAATATTTATGGCATAGATCGTTGGGGCATAATAAATTGATGTAAGACTTCCACATTTAATAATAGAGTTTTTTTATTATTCAACATTCCTATTGAGTAATCAAACAGTCAAACTCTCAATCAGAACATAGCATAGATGTCTTAGAGTCTCTAGAAGAGCATTTTACCACATGGCGAGGTGTGCTTCAGGGGGCGTTAGAATAAAGTATCAGAGCTTAAGGTCGGAACTCTCTTGACGTACATTGTAATGAGAGTCCCATGTGCAAGCATCATGAGCAGTCACCACACTACCAATTAAAGTTTAGGTAAGGTCTATTACTTACCAATAAGTGTTTCTTGTTGATCTATGACCTAAGTATATTTGGTAGAGTACTATGTTTTCCTCCCACAAACCAAGTATGGGTCTTGATCTAAACATCAATGTTGAGGCAATGGAAGATTACAGAGGATTCTTAAGTGTCTTTAATTTTGGTGATTAAGGACAACAGAAGAAAAGTGGAATTATGTTAGGATATGTCGTACTCAAGGATTCGAACAAAGATTTAATGATGAAATAGATATTAAAGATGACTCCTAAGGTCTAGTTCTTTTAGAAACTCGATTTACCTTGATAAAAGGAACATGTGCTTGGAGTTATGATTGAAATATTAATATAATGTCATATCATGTCATTTAATGATATAACTTGATATTTAAGAAGGTTTTTGGAGATTAGATGAATTAAAAATGAAATTTTAGGAGTAAAATATTATTAATATGATCTTTGCAAATAAATTTAAAGTGATATTGATACTATAGACCATCAATCATAGAATGAAAATTGAATTGAATGATTATAAAATTCGAAAGATCAATTTAATAGATATGAATTAGATGCGAGAAGTTTAGGTGAGTATTCCTTGAGAATTTAGAATGATAAAAGTGGAAATCTTATAAATTCAATTATGAATAACAAATGGAAGATCAAAAGGATTGGATAATCTCCCATGTAATTTAAGCATGCCTAAGAAAAGTTAGAATTCTTAAAATTTGAAGCCTTTAGTATAANTATAAATTCAATTATGAATAACAAATGGAAGATCAAAAGGATTGGATAATCTCCCATGTAATTTAAGCATGCCTAAGAAAAGTTAGAATTCTTAAAATTTGAAGCCTTTAGTATAAGAGATGAACCTATAGTGGACTAGGTTATGAATTTAATACCTAGCATGTGATGAAATTTAATTTGAGATTATTGTCCATTCATTTTATAAAGGTCATCTAAAGGAAGAATTTTACTATACCACATTAAGAATCTTCATAAAGTTAAGGTGAGATTTTAAAGGTGATCTAAGTAATTGTCTAATGTATAGATTTACTAAGTCAGTATTGTCTAATGTATAGGACATGAAAAGACACACTTGTAGAAATGGGGTTATTGTGTGCATGTCCTTTGATTAAAGTGACTACCCAATTGTCCATGACCACTATTACATGTAATAAAGCTAGATAGATCTTCGCTAACCAAACACTAGGAATGATTCATGAATAGTTAGATCTTGGATTAACTTGTCTAAGATCAAGAAACATCTAATTTTAAGTATAAAAGAAATTATGATCGAGTAAGTAAATTATTGTCATGTTGATCTAAGATATAGATCCTGTGCAGTTACTCCAAAGGGATATACTGAAAGTAAATTCCTTATTCATGTATTATTTATGAATGAAGAGTTCTTGAACCCTAGAATCAATTTTCATCTTGAGTGAAATTGTAGATGAATAGTCAAGAATGGATGATCCACCGCTAGGTTGTTCTTAATAGCTTCAGGGATATATTATGGAATGTACCAACGTTAGTATCGATCAAAAATTATGTTATGATATTTGAAGAATGTATACATCTTTGGAGTTCTTACCCTATAGTAGTGACATTCAAAAACATAGTGATAATGATATTCAAATAACAAAGGATTTATGAGATTTTGACAAATGACTATTTTCATGTTGGTATGGTTTCTAAGATCTCTTATAATTGAAATGATTGGATGAAGAGTTGGTGGCCTGACCCTTATTGGATGATTATAAGTGATATATTAAATTCTTAAATCAAGTAAGAATGCTGCCCTGCAATATTTTATCCAAGAAATTTTTCATGCATGATGATAGGATTGTCAAGACCTCGAATATAGGGTGAAGTTTAATTGATCATAAGGCTTGTTCAAGGATATAATAATTCTGAAAGTTAATTGGATTATGAAGTAGGTCACAAAGAATATTAAGGTGTTTAACATTATATTAGATGTTCTAATTGATCTTTATATTATTCAAAAAGCCGCATATGAATTATGATTAAAATACATGGATTTATGCCTATACTAAGATGAATTAGGATGTGCCTCATGCCATCTAGAATGTACCCCGTTAAGGATGTACACAGATGAACACATCATGGTCACATGAAAATGTGCAAGTATTGATTAGTATTTGGTAGATTGAATGATATCTAAATACTAATGGAAACGATTGAAATATGATTAAGGAAATATAGGCTAGTTAATACTATGATGATTATGGACAATAATGAATGATAGGTGATGCGAAGTGTGGGGTGCGATGGAAAATGACCACATGTTAGGGCATAAACCAGGGCCAATATTCTTTAAAAGATTGCCTTCACTTCAAATTATAATATTTGTAAACCTAGCACACTCCTATCAACGCAAGTATACGATAATCGTCGAGTACTTCAGGTATCTGATGCGTAAAATCTAGCAGTGCAAAAGAAAAGCCAGCAACTATATTGATCGTGCACAAGTAACATAGAAGATGAGAAGGAATATCGTTCCCACGAGGATTGTTGTGACTTATCTTAATCAATTTTATGGTGATTTGGGAGAATCAGTTTAATGAATGTTTACTTAAATGTTCTGGACAGAAACTATGAAAATAATTAGAAGAAGAAGTAGAGATGTGGTAATTGATTAGGTGAATTCAAGAGATGGAGAATGCAAGGGTTTGTTCACCACTAAGTCAATTGGATTCAGTTAAGCATAGGTTATTCCTAATGATGGACTAAGTATGCTAAAGGTGTGATCCCCTCAATAGGTGCAATCACCTATCTTAATCTCAGAATTAATAAGGATGTTCAAACGAATCCACCTCATATAAATCCTCAATTAAGATGGAATATTGTGCTGCAAACCTAAGCTATTGATTACTTAAACAAGACCCAACAATAGGCCACACAACCTGAATCTTAAACAAGTATTCAAACTGTGATATGCAATGGTAAGACTTATATTTCTGGATCAATTCTTCCTACAAATCATATCATAAATTCTTCTACACTAACCAGTTAATAAAAGATATTCAAGGTCATCTCAGAGGAAAAACAACATTAAGAACACATCACATATTCAAAAAGGAATAATTTATAAGATCATCCAATCAACATTAGGGTTCACAAACTCCCAAAAATGAACTACTCCCTAATAAAACCGTTCATAACTAAACAACATAAGAAATTCATCTCAAAAAATAAAGAATTACAAAGAATACTAAGGACGAAGTTGAACAGCCTTCCAGCGAATGCACTGTTCTCTCCTCCAATCTAGCAGCCTCTAGCCTTCTTTTCTCCAAGGGTTGAATCAATTCCCAGCCAGTCGTCCTCTCAATATTCTGAAAATATCCTTTTATACTATGCTCCAAAACTAGGATTTCGTCATAACCTTCGGATCCAATCACATTTTCTCCACCAACGGTCATGATAAAATCCTATAAAAGTCTCTTATAACTCTTAAAAATGTCTCTTAATCAGTCCTCTAAGGATTCAGATCAATTACACTTCTTCCTAGCCGTCGAATCTCGTGATAAACTCTAAAATCGCAATCTTCACGACCCATAACATACCTTCACGGCCTGTAAGTCATGATCAAATGGGGCGACTTCTCGGTGTCACCATCGACTTACGGCCGTAACCAGTAGTCATGACCCGTAACAGGTAAATCTTTGCTCTCCTGCCCACTGGAATAGTCATGATCACACATGAGTGCTCGTAATGTTGCAACTGCTGATCTTGGACATCGTCAGCCCGTAACGGGTGATTATGGCCCGTAACGTTCTGAATGATCTGTGCTGGAGCCCCTGTGAAGGCCGTAATGTCATTGTGGTCGTGACCTTCATCATCACGCCCCGTAATAACACATAACGACCCGTAAACAAGTTGAACAGAAGTGTCGTCTTGCACTGTCGAGGTCGTAATATTAAGTTGCGGCTAGTGACATCGGACTGGTTGCACCTCTGATCTCATCACGGCTCGTGACATATATCATGGCCAATAAATCGTGCGCAGGTCTGCTTCCCGGGGCGATTTCATCAACTTACGGCCCATGATAAATCATCACGGCCTGTAACATCTTCGTTGTAGCTTATGAACTCTTCGGCAGGTCGTGATATGCAGTGACGCCTCGTGAGGAGTCACGTCACGGCCTGTAATCGCTGGTAATGGCCCGTAACTTCTGGAATGAACTTGCCTTCTCCGCTGGATAGATCGTGATGGCTTTTAGCGACCCCGACAGCTGAAACTATCCTTTTATGCCTTCATCACGACCCGTAATGTGATATCACGACCCGTGATGTATCTGTAATATGATTCTTGCCGATTCTAGCCCTTGAGCCTCTCCTGAGCTGATTCTCTGCAAAATTAACATCAACAAGAGTAGAACCATGATTCGAAACAATATGAACAAAAATAGAACTAAATAGATGTTTGCAAACGTGAAAATGACTCAAAATAATGCATCATGCATGTCTTAAAACATGTTAAAATAAGCATGCATCAAATTCCTCCAAGCTTGAATGTTTGCTTGTCCTCAAGCAATGCTCAAAGCAAAACTCAGTATATAAGGGGAATCAATCATTGGTTCCACCCTGTAGAGTAGCTACTTTTATCATATCCTCATTTATGCACTTATCACTAACATCCTTCCACTTTCCAACTCCTTGGCTAATAGATTTTTTATGCTTAAACAATTTAAAACTCCCTCAAGTTCGGCCCTAACATGCCCTAATGATTAGCATATCAAATAAGAACTTCAATATTGAATACATAAGTGTATACTGAGCTTAATGAATTTTCTCTTCTCATGTGGATTCTAGCTTTAAGATAGGATTGCACTAGGAGGTCCATGTAGCGGGCTTTTGACTAATGACTCCCAGACCAGATGGCCTTAGGGCAACATGTGTTGAAATACCCCTCGAGTTTACTTGCCCAAACTCTCCCAGGTTTTGAATTAAAGTTCGAATCACAACAGTGACTTGNTTTTCAATATCTAATCTTGTCTTTTCTTGCAGCAATAAGCTCAACATACCATTATGCATTCAATAAAGATGTAATTACTTTCAAACTAAACACTAGACATCATAGCATAAACAAGAATTGGTCGTCTAAGTAATTGAAAATCTACTTGGCATCAACCTACAATGCTTTTTCCCAATGTTTAGATGATAAGTGATAAATCAGATATCTCACTTTCGCTATCTAACAGGGTGTCTTTGAACATTACTCTCAGAAAAATCAAACTCCAAAGCCTGTGAAAATATTGATGATGATGTTTTATGGATTTTTTTATATATAATTTTTTTTCAAATGAATTAATTATGTGATGCAATGCATGAGAATGCACTCCACCAAGCTTAAACCTAACATTGTCTTTAGTGTTTAGGTCCAACCAAAGGGAGGTGATAATGCATGAAAATGACAAGATAAAAGGATGATATACGACATGGGTTACTCTCGCGGTGGATGTAGTAGGAACAACAACTCAATCGTACAAATTTGTAGTGTTCGACGCGAAGAGGAACCTGCAATTGGTTAGATACAACAAAGTAAAATGTTGTGCTCAATATCATCACGACCCGTTACGGTTTGTAACAGCCCGTAACAGAGTTGCAGCAGTCGGCCTTATGGTTTCATGGGTCATGATGAATGGTTATGGTCCGTGATGTTATTAAATGGTTCGGTAGCCACCGTAAGGAAATTTATTATGGGTCGTCAGGTAGGCTGTCGGATGCAATGTTTGGTTTTTTCCAGGCATGGCCCGTAACGTGTGGTCACGGCCCATTATGACATCTAACGACGGAAGGCAACAATCGTAATGAAATCTCACGGGTTGTGGGCGGGCACTTTCAGACTTTGGACGAGACCTGGCTGACTTACTGCCCGTAATTGAACATCACAGGCCATGACATGTATGTGCTACAAATCGGCTCTGTATATGCCGTGATGAATCTTCATGGGTCGTGTCGGGAAATCGACATTGATGGGTCTGGAATCATACTTACGGCCTGTGAACATATGTTACGGTTCGTGATCAATTGTTGGCTGAGCTCCAAGAATTTTATTATGGCCCGTGATGTTTTGTTACGGTCCGTGATACTCATTGGCTTACAAAATTTGCTTATGTGAAGACCGTGATACAGTATCATGGCTCGTGAGCCTAACAACATGCATCGACATCTATACGTTACAGGTCGTAATGTTGTATCACGGCCCGTAATAGGTTTGAAAATCTCCAGCTGGGAACCTTGGTGGGTCATGAATTTTATCACGGGTCGTAACCTCAAGTGTCACGACCCGTAACTCTATTTCACAGCTCATTAGGTATGAGAACACAGATTCTAAGGCTGTAAAATCCAAAACTAAGGCAACCAGACACCTCGAACTTGACTAAGACTCTAAGATGACTTCAATTGACCAGAATTAAGGGAAACAAACAAAATACCTATGACTAACCATGACCTAATTCTAAAAACCTAAGACTCAGAAAGTGCTAAGTTATAGTCATTAGCAGACTTCT
>LTAE01009030.1:6597-16600 GCA_001647135.1 Pontederia paniculata
TCTGTGTGTTAGATATATATATATATATATATATATATATATATATATATATATATATATATATATATATATATATATATATATATATATAGGATTAGAAAATCTTACTCCAGTACTAGAAAGTTTACAATCAAATGGGGCCTATGTGAAAAAAGAAAAGTATGTATGGAGTGATTGGATGTTTGACTAATTGACATAGCTCACTCCGTATGCAAGAAAACTAAAGTATATTAAAGATGATGAAAGAAAGTTAAGTATTGAAGAATGAACGATTAGTATAATTGATATTTGACCTTTGTCGTTAGTTTATTCTTACATTTATTTATCATATTTAAAGTTTATCTATTGTTGCCTTACGTAACTGGGTGTTATAACTCACTGGAGAATTGCTTTCCCTATTTTGGATCATGTAGGTGAGTGATCTGCAAAGATAATTACTTATGGTGTATGTAGTGATAGATGCTCGTGGTGACTACTATTGCACATTATTAGTGATCCTTAGTTATGATATCTCTTAGTTTATTCTTTTTCTATTGAGTTGTATTAGTTAGATTGAGACAATTATTTTATGTAATACTCCCACTACTTTATTTTATGTTTTAAAAGTTTTTATTTTTTCGCATTTTGTTGATTGATAAAAGTGACAACTACAAAGTCAATGTATGGTATGATGTCCTAGCGTCTTTTGTCATATGGCGGAATGTGATTTGAGGGCATTACAATGTTAGCTTGCATATTTGATAAATAATGGCAATATATGTGTTGTTATGGACTGTGTCACATATTTCCACAGACTAGATAGGGATCCACGTGGTGCATGATAACCTCATCCTTTGCCGCGATCACGTCCAAGATGCATATGTGGTCCTCGAGAGCCGGAAGACCTAGCAAAATTTGCTTCTGGGTATGAAATATAATAGCTCGAAACTGATGGTTCACAACAACTTGTGTAGTTCAAGAATTATAATAGGTTCTATGAGAACAGATGGGGAAGTGATTATATCACTGTATTCATAACCGAGGTTGTTAAATATAATAACATTTAAACTAGAGGTGGAGAGAGTGTCCAACAACAGCTAACCAGTTGGTAAGATATTTAGTGTGATGCAGGTAATTGGAGATAAATTGATCTCCTTTCTTAAGAGTTTGAAATTACATGTTGAGCTGCAATAGTTTGTTTTTTCAAGGCCCACCAAAGGTTTTTTTTGTAAAGTAAGCCAGACTACCCAAAATGATTTGAGTTGGGGGTTGTGAGAATCCTGGTGTGATTGGTCTGATGTGTTGGAGCCTTGGAGGACATGGTAGATTGACGTCAATAAGTCCTACTACATCAAAGGCGTTGATCAAGGGATTCAAGTTGCCATGAGGTAAGGCTGGAAAAAGGGAATTCTTTTCGTGGACAGTGGATGAGGAAGAGGAGTGCTCCATGAATATGCTTTTGGGAATAGCTCTGATACCAAATTGAGTTTTCTATCTTTGATGATTTTATTAATTGACACTCAAGTGTTTACATATACAGTTATGTAGCCACCTTCCAAAGTCACTAAAATTTATATATATATTTTCTCCTTTGAAGGGGAAAATGTATTGCTTATTTTATTTTGAAATATCCTTTCAAAAAGATTCAATTTGCTTAAACTGAAATGATGCTTAGTTTTGCACACTCTTTAACCTTGAACCGATCATTCTAAGCACAAAAGACAAAATATCCAAAGCCAAAAGCAACACCAGTGGTCAATAATATAACTGCAACCTAGGTCCCTTCATTGCTGCTATGATATAGGGTAAGGGTCTGTTTGGTTCAAGAATAGTTAAAAAAAAAAGAAAGATAATGAATGGGAAGAAAAACTAAGCAAAGAAAATGAAAGAAAACAGATGTAAAAAATATAATTCTATTTGGATGATATAATTAAAAGAAAAAAAGTGAATTATAAATTTTATTGAACGAATAGTTCCTAACATGTATTTATATATATAATCACATATGATTAAAATTGAAAATAAGTTTTAAATATTTTTTTTCAAATTGACTCTTGGAAAGGAATAGAGGGGTCATTCCATTCCTTTAAAAATGCAATCAATAACCTCCTTTTCTTTTTCCTCTTTTACCCTTATTTAACCTCCATCCAAATAAGCCCTAAGCCTATAATATGCTTGGAGTGCTCTCCCCTCCTTGGAGCTTCAACTTTATCTCAATTAGATCTAAGGAAATAAGAAATAAAAAAGAGTATCTCAGATAAACACCACATGGCATCAAAACCAGATATTAATAACACATTCAAGCATTCTCCAAAACTGACAGAATAATAGGAGATTCAGGGCCTGTTTGGATGATTTGTAATTTTTTACAAAAGTTTAAAATACTATAATAATGCATTTGTCAAAAAGTTGCTTACAACGAAATATTTTTTTATGTAAAAAAATTCTGTAGGGTGTTTGGATAGACACTTTTAAATATTTTATAGTATTATAGATGTATTAGACTATAAACTATCAATAGCAGAATCTATGATGAGAGACAATAAATAAATTAATTAATTGTGGATTATAAACTGGCAAAAATAAGGTTAATTAAAACAAACTGGAATCAGCTATATTTAATTAATTATAATAGAAATATATTTCGTTAATAATATAAATAGCTCATCTAATTAAACATAGTAAGTCAAAATATTTTGAATTCAAATCATTTTATTAAAATTCGGTTTTCTCTCTCATTGATCCACCAATGATGGATTATGCTAGATTAAAGTTAAGAGAAACACATATAAAAACTTAAAAAAAAAAGAAAATTTTAGCATTGAATAATTTAATTTTAATACATCTTTAAGAAATTTTAAAAGATTAAAAANCTAGATTAAAGTTAAGAGAAACACATATAAAAACTTAAAAAAAAAAGAAAATTTTAGCATTGAATAATTTAATTTTAATACATCTTTAAGAAATTTTAAAAGATTAAAAAAATATAATGTTTTATAAATTTAAACAATTATAATTAGAATGTCATAATGCAATGGTAATATTTAAAATATTCTCAGAAAATGTTATAGTAGTGAATATGAGAAGTTATAATTATAAAATACAATAGAAAATCCTTAAGATAGTTATTATAATAACATATGTAAATATATATAATAATATACTGGTAATAATTTGCAAACCAACACTAATGTGGGGCCCACCCATTTGGTTAGATGAGCACTTACTCACTTGGCATCATCTCTCCCTCCGTAGAAAAAAAAATAGGTTTCACCTCGTTATTTTTTTACATCGTAATATGAAGATTACGTCATTTTTTCATCCTTAAAAAATTGTGTCCAAACGCTCAAAAGTAATTTTTTACAATAAACAGAAAAAAAACGTCGTAATAAAAGAATACTTTATTTTTACTTCATTCCCAAACAGGCCCTCACTGTGGAACCTGAACTTAGAATGTCCATGATATGATGCACTTCCAACCTTCAAAGAACTGATAAGTTGTATAACAGTGAAACTTGACTATCAAAGATAGACACCTAACTAAAAATAGCTACGCCAAGTGGCAAATTGAAGCATATCAAGTGTTTCATTTCAAATGGTTGTATAAATCACTTAAATATAAATCAGAATTTATGTATGTGATACAGGTTAAAGGCATATGACGAATCCTGCTGAGTGCTTATTCCTCAGATGTTTTAAGATGCCCCTTCTTGCCTTTTCCTTGTAATCTCATTTCCGCCAACAAGGAAGAAAGCAGTGTGCCTAAAAAATAATGAGCAACTGTGTGAAGATTAAATAACAATGACAACAATTTTGAGGAGAAAATTCACAAAGGAGCAAAGTCATGCCTGAAGAAATTCATCATTTTGTGTCTAGAATCTGGGTCAATGCTTGTAACACTCTGCAATGCATGCTGCATATGATACAACCACCTCTCTGCTGCTTCACGAGTGACTGGAAATGGTGAATGTCGTCCAATCAATGCCGGATGACCTGCAAAAGTGAAGGGTATTAAGAATAAGCTCAATGGGAACGAGATTTTACATTTTATTGACAGGAGGGTACTATAGTTATATGTAAACCAGTTACTTGATGTAAAAAAGTGTCAGAAGAAAAAATGAGTTAGAAAAAGGATTGTTTCATCAGAATATGTTATGCACCTCATGATATGATATGTTTTCCAGCTGTTCATTTTCTTTTGTAGTTATGGACATCATAGTTATCAGAAATATTCAAAACCTAACAAATGAATCACCAAAAATAGTAAAGAAACGCATGACAAATCTGATTAATCATACCAACTCTAGCATCATCCAAAATCGCTTATGGCCTCTCACGAGGTAGAGGCAGACTGGTTCCAGAAGATTCTCACCGGCTATACTAAACCTAATTGTCACTAAAAACCTCTTGTAGCAAGTGGAACAAAAAGGAGTTCAAAATGTTTTGGGGTACAACTTCCACTCTTTTCACACATACATGCACATAGGAAAAAAGAGAAAAGATACAACCTACTTGCCCATCGTCTAATGTCAAGCATCAAACAAAGGGACTCTTTATAGATGTTTCGAAGTAGAACATTACTAATATAATATCTGAAACAAAAAGAATAATAGTGAAAATGAGAACATAAATCTAAAAGTACACTCATGGATAAGAGAGAAGAAAACAAGCTGCACCTTGAAATGACTATAAATACATTGAAACTGAAGGAGTGACATGAAACCTATTGCACAGAACATCTTATCTAGTAAATGTCTTAGAGGAATGCTTCAGCGCACAACACAATTTTGGCAGCATTATTCCCAACCTTTAATTTGACTGGGGGCAGAACCACATAGTGATAATTGACCACTGATTAGTAGACATTTGTTTCTCGAATGTGCTGATTAATGAGCTTATCCACTCTTTTTCTCTAACCTTATTATCTTCTGTTTGGAATCAGTTTACACTTAGGTGTATTTCAGAAAGATAAAAAAGAGAAATGCAGAGAAAGGACTAGAAAACAAAAAGATAGAGAAATGGAAAAAATATAAAAAGCAAAATCAGGGATTGGATGGCTATTACAATGAACAGTCCTCCAAATTTATGTACAAGCTGAATGGTACAAAATACATATGCGGGAAAGGTATGAAAGCTCAACTCCTTAAAAGTGATTGTGCACATTGTACAATCAATATAGCATTTGTCTAATCAAGTTTGGTTGGTACACCCGGTTAGCAGGGGTGTGCCCCGGTTGAGGGACCGGGAGCTAGTAGCCCCGAGTTCGAGCCCCGGAGTCGCCAATTTGGTCAGAGGAATACCGTTCTGCTCTCGTCGTCGACTCCGGATTAGATAGGTGTTAGTAACCCTGGAGACCGGGCGCCCGCAGGGGTAATCCAAAAAAATATAGCATTTGTCTGAAAATGCAACCACTCCAATGTGTTCAAACAGCCTACACGCTTGCCAATGATCAACTCTTTAAGGATGTTTGTTTCGACGAAAATGTTTTCCCAGGAAAACAAATTCCTGACTTTCTATTGCTTGGTAGCACAAAAATGTTGGTCAACACGAAATTATTTTCTCCTATTGACTGAAAACATAGGTGTTAGTTTGGAGAAAAAAACTACCCTTTTCTATATGGGAATTCATGCTTCTCTCCTTAGTCCTAACCTTCTCTCTTTCATGTTCCCATTTATATTTACCAAACATAGGAAAACAAATTACTCTACTAGATTTTGTTTCCCTTGGAATTTAATTTTCTTACGATTTTGTTTTCATCAAATACAAACAATCTAATTTTTTTTTTAATATTATCACGTGGAATTTTGTATGTCAGCATTAACCAACTCATTTTCTTTGAGAAGAAGCTCAGTATTTTTTTGGGCAAATTTGTATCTAACACCCTCTCAATTAGAACTTTTTCCCGCAACTGATTCTAAACTATAAATTACAAATTTTAATCTCCAAACTTACTTAGAATTGTCAATAAAATTCTTTCGTCAAATTCCATCAGAAATTCTACTAACTTTATCTTTTTAATAATTATAAAATGCATTGTTACCCTGACGTCCTTAATAATGAAAATTTAAAAAAAATAAAAAACAAAGTAAGGGTACAAATAATAATTAATATTATTATGAATTGTCTTGATCATGTTGTTGTTTTTTTTATTTTTAATATTTTTCTTATATTTAAAGAGAAAGGGTAAATTCGATTTCTTATAATTATTAAAAGATAAAGTTAACATAATTTTAGAAGAAATCTGACGGAAGAACTTGATTGACAATTCGAAATAAATTAAGGGCTAAAATTTAGGAGTAACACAAAAGAAATAGTTGAGGGGTATTAGTGGAAATAATCCTTATTTTAATCAAAATTCTTGTACAGAAGCAAAAAATAGAATTGTTTCCCTTTTGTTCAAATACTAATCATCTGGTAGAGAGGATCATGAAGATCAAATTTTAAGAAAAAAGAAATTTTCGGAAGGAAACAAAATAAGCACCAAAAGATTGTCTTGTTAAGTTATTTACATCAAAATATATGTTTTTATACATTATTCCCAAATCTTTAACTTCGAGAGCCAATTGCGTTTATGTCATATTGCCTCCTTCCTAAGGTCATTACTTCAAAACCAAGATGCACATCTTCTCATTTATCTTCAGCTATGTGGTTCATAATTTGCTTCTCCTCTATAAAGGCATAGCTAAGATTATGTTAACAGCTAGAATCAAAATGTCAATTTCATTAATTTATAAAGGCATATGCAAACTTCTTATGTATCAAACAACGTGGAATTAGCTAAGATTATGTTCACAGATAGAATCAAATGTCGCGAAACTAGTTCCAAGATTCAATGCTACTGAGCCACATATCAACTCCACCAAAACCACTATCATTTCATCCGCTGGAAGGAAAATTAGAAAAAAAAAATCCATGGATACCTTTCCTTTGGGAGTAGAGATTTGGCCCTCCCATCCTCTGCACAAGGAACTCGTACTGGTTCCGGATAGCGTCCTCCTTCTTTGATCCCGCAAAGATGTCCTTGAACCACTTTTCCTCTTCGTCGTCATAAACCCTACGGCATCATCATCATCGTCATCATCATCCAATCAAAGACCAAATCGAATCGCGAACTCTTGCGCGAAAGATGGATCGGGAGGTGCGGAAAAAGGAAACAAGGGGAACCTGTTGTAGAATGCGGTGGAGAGGTCGACAAAGGGCTGGAGGCCGCCGAGGGCCTCGTAGAGGTTGGTTTCATCGATCGCGAAGGCGTCTTCCTTCGAGACGCCGCTCCATTCCGACGCCTTCTCCTGCAGGCTCTGCATCCTGCGCCGCGCGGAGGAATCGAGTACTTTGCTGGGTGGGTGGGGGGTGGATGGCGAGCACGCGCCCGACGGTTCGATATTTATGAGAGCACGCGTCATGGTGGAGTTTGTGCCATTGGATGGAGACTTCCTCAGCTTATCGGACGGTTGACATATCCTCGCAAGTGATTGGTGCGAATGACTTGGCGGAGACCACATATGTGTTCGTTGTTTTTACCCACAGAAAAAAAAAGAAAAAGTAGAAGAAGATGCGCATACAAGCATCCGTGGGAAATAATGTCGTCATCTACTTGCCGAGAAAAAAAATGTCGTCATCTTGGCTTAAACATGGCGCTACAGTGTGAAGGTGCCCATTAGGCAATATAAGCATATGATATTGTGGAAATGTCATCGTCTTAACTTTGCATTAGGCATAAGCATATGTGATAATGTCGTCATCTTAGGACTTGGTTGACATAATTGATTAATAAGAATTCGTAAGAGAATTCGATTCCTGATTATCTTAGCTTTATGTGTGGCATTACACAGTTCGATCTCTAGGAATAGCTTATTTGACAAATTAATTTTAATAGTGAATTAAATAGTCAAACTTCAATGAAAAATAAAATATTTTTTAGTAAAATAAATTTTTTAATTAATTTTTATAAATATAAATTCTTTTAGTGATACATTCATAATATAATAAACCTTTGTTTTTTTTTTGGAAAAAATATAATATGTATAATATAATAAAATACTTCGTTAACCTTAAACTAAAATAATTTGAGAAGAAAAAAACAAAAAAAATAGTGAGGCAATAATAATTTTATAATTATATTATTGAGTTAGTAAAGAAAGGTTAAAATTTAATACTTAAAATTAAAAGTTTAATATTTACGAATAAAAGTTAAAATTTAGATTAAAAGGTAAAGAAGAAAGAGATAGAGAAAAAATATAGAGTAAAGGAATGAGATAAAATTCATATTAAAGAAGAGGCAAAAAGAATCTAACCATTAGAACTTGGGTGGTGTGACTCAAGTTTCAAGTCTTAGATGTTGGTATGAATTCTAATAAATGTCACATCATTTGTGTCAAATAAATTAGAGTTAAAATTTTGAGACGAAAAAATTCACTGAGTAAACTATAAAGTATGTAACAATAATTTCTTTGTTGTATTATCACATAGAATTATTAGTTTCTCATCGAACAAACCCTACATATTTATTTTCCCTAATTATTAATATTATTAAAGAGACACTTTCAAATTAAAAATAAAAATTTTAGATGAACTTAATTTGTGGGCCACCATTATGTTATTTGGGAAATATTTTTTTCTGATGACCATTGTTGCATATTAAATTATGACGAATTAAATTTCAAAAGAAACCTTTTTGCATACACAATAAATCGAACTCTTGGTCTTTTGAAAAATTTATTTGATGTTTTTTAAATATTAACTTATGTGTGTTTGTGTGTAACTAAAAAAATGATATTTACACTTGGGTTGAATTTTGTCTCATCATTATTGAGATTGGCAAATGGTATTAAAGCGGGATTACTCTCGTGATGACTTGACCTTGGAATGAAGTAAGTTACAGAGAAAATGATTCCTAGTTCATATGCATATATGATTCCTAGTTATATATAGAGAAAATAAAATGTATATAACTCATTTGCATAGACACACCTTTATATATATATATGCACCAATTGACTTCCGACAACTAGTTATTTTAGTAATATATGTGCAACAAAATATGAATTCCTAGTTCACGCAGTCCAAAATGTCTTTACATCGTCGGTTTTTTCATACCAATACCATTATCTTCCCCTCTTTTACGCTAACCTATCCATAAAACTACCATATCTTTATATCTTTCCTTTTAAACTTTGAAAACAAAAATCTCCTTCTACCGTCGTATTGTGAAAATAATGGGCCACTAAAAGTGGCCAACTTCTCTTTCATCTTTTTCTATTTTTGATTTTGTATGCTAATAAAACTGAGTGAGAGAAACGTGTGCCTTTAGCATTTCTCCATCAAGGTTGAAGGCCCCCAATGTTTAGAAATATTATCATCTAACAAGATTAAAAAGCAAACCTCACATATTTAGTAACTAAGTGAATCAAATTATGAAGTCAATAACTCTTCAGGTCTTTTAACTTGGTACTCAATCAAATAATTTTTGAACAATTTTAGGCACGTATTAGTTGTTTTGTGCTCATCTAGAGAAAATTGAGTTTAAATATGGATGTGTTTATGCTTGAATAAGGAGGGGAGCATAATTGAAAATAGTTGGTTGGACTACACAACTATGGACGTGACTAAAATCTTGTAGTCAATAGCGGAGTCAGAACTCTAGTTTCGGTGGTGCACAATTACTTATAATTATTTATATAATTTAATATATTTTTAAATATAATTTTTAATAATGCATGATATAATATAATTCAAGATATTTACATTAATTATACTTTTTATTTTAAATATTAAAAATAGAAAGAAAAATGAGTAAGAACATTTAAAAATATGGACATGATATTATAACATCATAATTGAATAAAATAATAATAATAATATATTTTTTCTGAAAATATTGATATATGTTTTCATAAAAAAACATACTTCTATGTGGTGATAGAATAATAAGTAGATATATATATATAGTCATAAACTAATAAGTAAAAATATATAATGTAGTATATATATATATATATATATATATATATATATATATATATAT
>LTAE01009031.1:10651-30040 GCA_001647135.1 Pontederia paniculata
ATATGATTATTTTCGATCGAACTATATCTAACCAATTCGAATGAGATACCCTTGAATGTAATGAAATCGAGTACTTCCACAAGTATAATCGGCACCAAGCGCCCACGATCAACACCCGCACGTTTGGATATCCAATTATGTTCCGTAAAACTCGTGTTACTCTGTTGACATTCAGATAGAGGATAGTACAAATCCTATCACCTACAAAGAAGCGATAACTTCTAGTGAATCAGAGTCATGGACGACCGCCATGAAAGTTGAATTGGACTCGATTCACAACAACGGAGTGTGAGCATTATGTGATATGCCGAAAGGGAGGCAATCTATTGGGTGCAAATGGATATTCAAGAGAAAGTACCGTGATGACGATTCTCTTAATAGGCACAAAGCAAGATTGATAGCCAAGAGTTATACTCAAGAAGTCAAGATTGATTTTCATAAGACTTATTTTTCAGTAGCTAAGTTTGTGTCGATCAGGACGATCTTAGCCATAGTGACATATATGGATTTGGACTTATTCCAAATGGATGTCAAGACAATGTTCCTGAATGGAGACCTGTCTAAAGACATGTATATGCGACAACCTGAAGCATTTCAGGTGAAAGGTCAGGATGATAAAGTGTATAAACTCCGAAAATTATTATATGACTTGAAACAATCATTTAGGCAATGATATTTGAAATTCAGTGAGACAATAATTCAATTTGGTTTCAGGACGAACAAATTTGATCACTGTGTATACATCAAGAAGAGTATGAGCAGTTTTGTAATATTGTCACTATATGTAGATGGCATACTGTTTGTCAGTAATGATGTAGAAATGCTCAATGAAATCAAGGATAAATTGAGCAAACGATTTGAAATGACAGACATGGGTGAGATCTCCTATGTACTGGGCATTCAAATTAGTCGAGACAGAAACTCAATAAGCTTGAGTTTAAGTCAGGAACAATACATTAATATGGTTGAGGAGGTTCGAGATACATAATAGCAGTCCCACATTGACACCGCTAGTAGTTGGGAAGAGACTGAGTAAAAGTCAGTCCCCCAATGCAGGGCAAGAACCTTTGGGTGCGCCTTATGCAGAAGCGGTGAGCAGTCTAATGTATGTGATGCTATGTACAAGACCCGATTTGGCTTACGCGGTAAGCTTGGTTAGCAGATTTCAAAGAAATCATGTAAAAACTCATTGCGAAATCATTAAGATGATACTGCGATATATGAAGGGCACGATACAATTGAGATCGACATATCAGACTGATACACTCGAGGCAGTAGGGTATTCGGATGCAGACTTCGACGATGACATAAACAAGTAGTAGAAGAGAACAGAAAAACAAACATCCAAACATAAAATTTGTTGATGAGGTTCGGCCGAACTCCTGACCTACGTCCCCGCTCTGATCTTCTCGAACTCGAGACCTCTAGAGATCACTAAACTCCTTCTTCAAGGGCGAAGACTCCCTTACAACTTCTCCTTTCTTTTCTAGAGGACAAGTAGACAACCTGTTACAGTTTGCTCTCGAATTCTCACTCCCTTCTATCCTGGATTCTTCACTCGAATCACAGAAGGAGAACTAATGCTTTCTTTCGCTCAAGCTCTCACTGAATAATTTGTCAAAGTTACTTCCCAAGACTCTTGAGTCCACTCTCCAGTTGAAGAATGCGGTCAAGCTCCTTCGATCGTCTGCGCTTCATCTTCGCTTGACCGATCTTGACATGTCCCATCTTTCACTCATCCCTGGTCGCCCGCTGATTGCACACCAATCACCTCGGATGCCCAATCTCGAGTGAAGCCAACTGTCAAGCTCCTTCGATCGTCTGCCACCACCTGTGGCCGACCGATCTTGACCTGTCCCAGCTTTCACTCATCTCTGGTCGCCCACTGATTGCACACCAATCACCTCGGACGCTCAATCTCGAGTGAAGCCAACTGTCAAGCTCCTTCGGTCGTCCGCCACAAACTTGTGGCCGACCGATCTTGACTTGTGTCATCCTTCTTCTTCAACTGCTCTGGTCGCCCGCTGATTGCACTTCAATCACCTGAACGCCCATTCTGGAATTGAAGACTTGTAAAGATCCTTCGATCGCCCCCGGCACCTTCGATCGACCGACTTGACTTGTGCCAGCCTTCTTCTTCAACTGCTCCGGTCGTCCACTGATTGCACCTCAATCACCCGAACGCTCATTTCTGGAGTTGAAGACCTGTCAAGATCCTTCGGTCCCCGCGGCATCTTCAGTCGAACGACTTGACTTGTGTCAAACACCCTCTGACACACATGTGGTCGCACATTGATTCTCTGTGAATCCTTTGGGCGTCCACTCCTCCTCTCTCTCTGGGTACTTCGGTCGTCCGCTCATTCCATACTGAGATCCTCGAACGTCTGCTCCCTCTTCTGTTATTGCTTTGGCCGTCCACTTAGTTCCCAATGAGATCCTCGGACGTCTGCCAACACTTCCTCTAACAAGCTTCGGACGCCCACTCATTTCCACTGAGATCCTCAGACGTCCTTTTCTTCTTTCTGACATTCTTCGGACGTCCTCTGACAACTCGTCAAATTCCTTGGACGTTCAATCTTTTCCTATCAGATAACCTGGTCGATCGCTGCTTTGTTTCTTTAACCTTCGGACGACCTCTGACTCCTCATCGGTCGTCCGCCCATCCTGCGGTCGTTTGATCTTCAGCTTTCCTCAAATCTCACAAACTCCTGGTCGTCCACTTGTCTTCTCATCAAGTACCCCGGACGACCTTTGTCTTCATCTGATATCCAACGGTCGTTCGCACTCCATCTTCGATCGATCGATCTTCCTTCTCTCATTGGCTTTGGTCGTCCGCTGCTTCAACACATCAGCCTTCGGACGTCCACTCCAGCCTTGGCAATCTCCCAGTCGTCCACTATCTTCACACTAAAAACCTTTGGATGTCCATTGCCTTCATCCTTCGGTCGTCCGCTCTTCAACATCAGATGACCTCTCCTTCCTCCAGCCAAAACACCTCTTCGGCTGTCTCCTCACCGGGCGTCCACTTCTCTTTGGACCGTCCGTTTTCCATCCTCTTGTAGTATGTGTGAAACCATCGGTCGCCCACTTTTCTTCATCAGACGACCTCTCTTGTTCAGCCTTTGTATTTGGTCGTCCTCTCAATATCTTTGGCCGACCGTTCAGTCTCTGACTCCTCCTCTTAGATCTTTGCCTTCAACCTTGGTCGACCACTCATATGTCTTGGACGACCACTGCACACATATGATCTTCCTGTTATGTCTTCCATTGTGCATAGGTCATCCGTTCTTCAACTTTGTTCAGAAATCACTTTAACAAGTTTATCAGTCCGAACTAAGTTCCCTCACAAATTTATGATCATCAAAATAATCTCGGAATCCTAGATTCAATAATCTCCCCTTTTTTTATTGTTACAAATTTATGAGGAGTGAATTTAGGGTTAGTTATAAACATAAAGCTCATACAAAAAATTAACTAACCAGGATTGCTCTCCCTTAATCATATATCTCATTTTTCAGCAGAACACTCCCCCTCAACTCATGCATATTTTCAAGACATGTAAATCTAACATGCTCAGCAATTTATTTTTATTACTTTACATTTTGAAACATGCTTCATAAGGAATAATTGCAATGCAGACTTCGCAAGCATGTTCATTTCATTTCTGAAAAACAAACTCATACATATATCATTCAGATAAAAAAATATTCATTACACACATTCAGATTAAAAAAGATTTGGATACAACAGAGTTTTCAATATAATTGTATCTATCTAATTTTTATGATCTTTATCCTTCTACTTTCTCTCAGAGGAAGTAGAACTTGTTGATGACCATGTTATGTCCTTAGTGATCCTAGTTATTTCTTCTAGTATCTTGTTCACAGCTTCTTCCACTAGGACATTGTCTTGTTCAGGATCGGATTTTGAATCTCATTCTCTACACCTTCTCTCAAGGTTGTTGCTTCAACAAGTACTTCAATGTTTGTCCGACTAACTTCATCATGTGTAGGAGTTCTCTTGATCAGCTGTCGCAGTGTGAAGATCAATGTCTTGCTCAACAACTTCTTGTTCTATGTTACCAGACTCTTTCACTTGTCTTTGATCCTCATTATCAGCCACATCCCTATTTTCCTCCTCTTGAACCTCTTCTGGAATGGATTGAAGTCTCTCCTCTGTTGGCTCAGGTTGTTCACTCCTCTGACTGGTTTCTCCCCTTTGTAATTATCAAAAAGAGGGTGTCCATCAAGAGGATGTGCAACAAGCTCGTATCCAATAGCTCTTATGAAGTTATCCATAACCTTCCAACGTTGACGGGCTTGCCTATGATGAGCCTGAAGAAACTTGTTGACATCAGCATTGTCGAACTGCTATTCTGCAATTTTCTTTACTAGCTCGAGAGCTTGACCTAGTTGGCTGATCATTATGCTGAGTTGAGTTGACAAAATGTCCACCTTTGTGCACATAGTAATCCAATCCTCTCTGTTTGGAGGCCATGCAATTGAGAAGGAAGAAGTGCAAGTTGTAGTGGGATGATCTCTATATGGCTTGGTAGTTCTTGGAAGTGAAGTTGTAGCTGTGGAGGGGTCTTGATTTTCAGAGATTGATGGTGCAGCTGTGGAGATATCCTGATGCTCAGAGATAGATGGAATTTCAGTGGATGGAAAAGTGTCTTTTGTGAGGCCCTTTCTAGTCAGGGTCACTGCAGAGATCTTATCATTTTTGGTAGGAAGAAGGATCTCTTCATTATCAGCAAATCTAAATCTAAGTACTTTCTGAACCATGAGGGTAATAAGGTTTCCATAATATAATCGAGCACCTTTAGTCCATTTGGAGTGTACCTTCTCCTTGGTTTTAATAAGTTGATACATGAGAAGGTTTTCTAAGGAAATTCTAGGTGTTGCATGATCAACAATGTTTGCAAGTACAACTAAGTCAAGGAGATTTACTCATGTATAATGACCGGCCCTATGAAGAATTATGTGAATGTGGTGAACAACCTTTATGACAGGTGAGAGATACTTTTGAAAGGACGCTTGAACAAATGTATTTGTTTGTCCTCCACTCACAACTAGTGCAGCTTGATTTTGGGTGTAGGTGGTGTGAGGCCAATGCATTCGAATTTGATATGAGGAAAGCTCGGAGTGCCAAAAATTTCATTCAATTTGGATTCGGTTATGGAGAAGTGTTTGCCGTGTAGATATGACTTGACTTCTTCATATGTACCATCATAATTGAGATTGACATAGAAGTGTTTGACTAAATTCGGATACACTGACTGATCAAGATTAAGAAATTTGATCCAGTTATAGTCCTCAAAGGTCTCTTTTAGACTAGGAAGCTGAAGGCTTTCCCAGTCAGTGAAATGACTCGACTACTCGTTGTTCATTATAAAAGATTGAAAATTAGCTTTGAGCTTTCTCACTAACATACCACCGTGAACTAAAGACAACCTCAGTTGAATTAGTGGGGTTGTCTGTAGTTGGAGTCTCATTAGGAGGAGCTTCGACTGTGTCAGTTGGTTCTTGTGGTGTGAACGAGGATGATTCTCCTACTTGGTTTGCTACTTCTGATATTTTTACAAGTCTACGTCTCTTAGCAATTTGCTTAATAGGCGACATGACTCTAATGGATAGATAGGAGTGTGTGAGTCTAGAGTAGCAGGAGGAAAATAGTGAAAGGAGGATGAAAAGATTTGATTCTAAATATATATATATATATATATATATATATGTATGTATGTATATATAAGGTGTTCGCGGCATCGGTCGCCCGAAGTAAATGATGGGTCGACCGAAGTTGAGGAGTTAGATGAATTATGATCCCAGTGGTCATCCTATGGTTCAATGGTCGACCTTTGATTCCACTAACGTCAGATCATAAACCTATTTCGGTCATCCAGAGTATAACGGCGGATGCCCTGCTCTAAGTAGTGTTTGACACTCCCAACATAGGACGTCCTATGCTTATACATTGACTGATCAAACTTGATAGAAATTCTAATCGGTCGCCCGAAGTTATCAATGGGCGTCCGATACTTGTGATATACAAGTTGACAAATGATTACAGATGTTCAAGGTCTTTCAGTGGGCGCCCGTTGACCAATGGGCGTTCACTATTGGAGGAGTTTCATCTTATGATTGATTACGGACGCCCGAAGATTTTTAGTGGGCGCCCGTTGGTCGGGATCATTAGATATCAACAATGTGTTTCGGACGTTTGACATGTGTAGTGAGCGTTCGAGGTTATCTTGATCCTTAAGTATCTTATCCCTTTCTATTCTAAATCCTTCATATCTCGACTTAGGATAGATATCTAAAGAAAAATAAGTTTTGTTATGCATGTGTTATGCAATATATTTAATTTACAACTATATTAATCAATGATTCTCACATAGGTAAGTCACCAATAAGTTAAGTTATTTTATTGAAATCCTAAGTCCAACATTCTAAGTTCTCTCTTAAACACCTTAATCCTATCTCCTCTTAGGGGTTTCACAATCAGGTGAGAATCTTTGGGTTTGGCTTACAAAATATAATGTCTGATACTAGAGGCAACCAAGTATGGGACAATTATGCCTCTGAATAATTTCTAATCTACACCCTTCTCTTCCTCATCATCTCAACCTCCATATGCACGAGAGTTTCAGATTCTTTACACACTTGAAAATTTATGGATCCATGATATTGTCATCCACGTGTATGCACGACTAAGGTGACATTCCTAAAATGTTCTTAATAGAAAAAAATTTACTCACCCTTTTGAAAACTCTTTTCAAGAAGGAATAAGCAGGACTCTAGCAGCTTGCTTAGGAGATTAAAGCATATGATCTGGGTGCTTGAACTTCTCATTCATTTTGGTAATCTCATTTATATGATTTTCCTAAATTGAGAGTCTTTCTTCTTAGAGGTTAGCTTATCTACGTTCTGATCGCTCTAATGTTCTTCTTCTATGAGCTTAATCCCTCAAGATTTTTTTCTTAATTTGTTTCTAATTCTCAAGCCAACCTAGGTCTTCTAGCATACATCATTTCAAACAGTTTCTTTCTACATGAATTAAATCGGTACTTTGTTCTGAATAATATAAGAAAGTGTTGACAGCTTCTGCCCAACAGTATTTGGTCAGCTTGTTCTAACTATGCAGGATCCTAGCCATCTCAATTTAGATTCTATTTTTCCTCTCAACTACTCCAATTTGTTGTTCAAAGTAAATGACGAAGAATGATATTTTTATGTATTCGTAGTTCATAAACAATAAACTAACTCAATGGATTGCATTTTCCCAAAGCATAAAAAGAGAATGACTTGAAAAATTTTGTTTTCCGTTATTAAAAGGATTTTTTATGCATCGAAACAGGGCCCGATTCTTGATCATCCAACTCGTTCGACGTCCATTGCCACCACCTCCAAGATATCTCTCTTTCTCTCTCTCTCTCTCTCTTCGCCTAAATTTGCAAGCATGACAGCAGAAACCAAAAAGAAATGCATGACCACAGAAAAATATTGTTTTATGTTATTAAAAAGATTTTTTATACATCGAAACATGGTGCGATTCTTGATTATCCGACTCGTTCGACATCTGCTGCCACCAGCTCCAGGGTAGCTCTCTCTCTCTTCGCCTAAATTTGCATGCATGACTGCAGAAACCACAAAGAAATGCATGACCGCAGAAAGATGATGTTTTCTGTTATTAAAAAGATTTTTTTATACATCGAAACAGGGTCGTATCCTTGATCATCCGACTCTATCGACGTCCGTTGCCACCAGCTCTTGGGTACGTCTCTCTCTCCTAGTTCTCTCTCTCTCTTCGCCTAAATTTGCATGCATGACTGTAAAAACCACAAAGAAATGCATGCCTGCAGAAAAATGTTGTTTTCTGTTATTAAAAAGATTTTTTATACATCGAAACAGGGCTCGATTCTTGATCATATCACTCCTCGTTCGACGTCCGCTGCCACCAGCTCCAGGGTACGTCTCTCTTTCTCCTAGTTCTCTCCCTCTCTCTCTCTCCGCCTAAATTTGCATGCATGACTATAGAAATCACAAAGAAATGCATGACCGCAGAAAATTGTTGTTTTCTGTTATTAAAAAGATTTTTTTATACATCAAAACAGGGCCCAATTCTTGATCATCCGACTACTCGTTCGACATCCACTGCCACCAGCTCCAGGGTACGTCTCTCTCTCTCCTATTTCTCTCTTTTCACCTAAATTTGCATGCATGACTGTAGAAACCACAAAAAAATGCACGACTGCAGAAAAATATTGTTTTTTGTTATTAAAAATATTTTTTTATACATGAAATTTTAATATTGCATTTGAGAATTCACTAAAAAAATATTTTTTTTAAATAGAATTAAATATTTCAATCGCCATAATTTGGGAATACAATGCATAACCTAAAATTATTCAACATATTTGTTGTTTTTTTTTGAACCCCCTTTAATGTACACAAAGACACAAATTTCATATCAAACACGAGTATGACATTGGAGAGTTAGCTGTGCAACATAAAGTAATTATCCTTTTTAGAATCAAGAAGTAGTTTTATTAATCAATAGCAAACGCTCATCAGTTTGACCATGCATCTAAACTCGTCTAGCTACTGGACCCAACATTTGTATGACAAATCGCCTAAGGAAACCAGAAAAAAAAAGAGGAACCATACACTAATGACCTAACTCTTTTTTTTTTAAAAAAAAGGGAATTCGTTAGCAGGAGGAACATACAAAGCATAGGAGAAATACAAATGCAAATTAGAACATTTAGAATGCAAGAGTAACTTCAGTAGAGATCCAAATAATTAACAACCACATGACAAACTAAATAGGCGTAAAATTGTTCTGGGAGATCCTAATCAGGTACTGTAATTGTTAGTTCATCTTCAAATATCTTGAACACTCAGACCTGCAAGCATCAATAAAAAAGATTTATTCAAAACATCTTGATGATTCATGTAAACAATGAGGCATGTACCGCAAAGCATCACAATGAGAAATGCTCCATCTATCAATCAAAAGCATTTTTACTAGAAACCACATACATTGTAAAGAAATCACATCCCTGATTGATTTAATATAAAATAAGACACTAATACACATCTCTGAATGTCATGAATTTCTATTCAACAGACCTTGTTTGGAGTTGAAAAATCCTTGTTATCATGTACTTGTATAAACCTAGTTGTTGCAATCAACATTGTCTGTTGATTTTCCCTATATATACATATAGTAGTCGAAAGAGATTTTGGACTGAAATGTGGTACTAATTTAAATAAGAGATTATGGAATATGTGAAACAGATTCTGCTCTATATATAGAGAGCGCCATCAGATTAAAAATAAAGGGCTCAAATCAATGCACAAAGTCCGTCATGATTTGAGTCCATTTTAAATCTAATGATGTTTTATATATTTGGAATAGAATTTGTTCCACGTATTTCTTATTCCCAAAGTTAAATTCTATGCACCAAAGCAACAACTCACATGGCTATCTGCATGAAAACAATAAGATAGTAGAAGAGTTGAGACCTCCTTAAACAATAAGGAAGTTAGTTACCACTCTAACTCACTATGTTGCTTTTAGTTAAAAAGTCATATTGCATCTTGTAGAACAAATAAAAAAATCACCCGAAACAAAATAAATAGATTACTACGCACATAAGATTGGATCATTACTTAACAAAATATTGATGATTTAAAGGGATTAAGAAATATGTGGAGCCTCCACATGTATGGAACAACATCGGATTTAAAACGAATGACTCAGATCATGACCTTCATTTTCAATGAAGAACTTTGCGCATTGATCTGTGCCCTTTGATTTAAATTAGATGGTGTTCCACATATTATTTAATCCATTCAAACAATTTTTAGTAATTATCTTCTTATAGCATCATCAAATCATGGTGATTTATTTTTGGTATTTGAATTTGACATCTGTAGAGCGCAATGGCGTCGTGTGATCCATGTAGCCGACCCCACCTAGTGGGATAAGGCTTCGTTGTTGTTGTTGTTGTTGAATTTGACATCTGCACACGACATTTTGATGTATTTTCTATTAACTCGGGTTTCCAAATAGGAAATAAATCATCTGACTTTTTTTTTCTTTTTTTATAAATAAAATGAGAAATTTTGCAAAATTACTTCATTTAAACAAATTTACTATAAATATAAGTCACGAATGCCAATTTAGAAAATAGTGCATTCAACATACTCACTTGACATACTCACTGAAATATGATTGGTACTTTTTTGGTTCGTCCTCCAACATTGTCTTCAACCAAAAATATGAAAATGAAACAAAGTAAATGACGAAGAATGATATTTTTATGTATTCACAGTTCATAAACAATAAACAGCTCAATGGAATGCACTTTCTCAAAGCATAAAAAGAGAATGACTTGAAAAATTAGCTAACTTATGCTATAGATAGTAGTAGACCAATGCAGGTTAATGTGGTAGTAATATTAACATCCTGCAAGTTAGGACATAAATAAAAGCACATCAAAGAAGAGGGTAACTAACCTTCATGTAGGATGCAACCTGACCACCATAGATGTATTTCCTGTGAACCTCTACATCTAGTTCCTTCCCATCTTTCTTAAAACCAGCAAACCTTTTATCACTATGGGGAATATCAAGTCCACCATCTAGTGCTCCCTATATTAAAACCAACAATAGCTTAGGAACCCATAAAGGCATATGATATTAGGCAAAATTGACATAAATGGTTGACTGAAATACTAGTTTCAGTTATCTCAAAAAAATTGTGCAATTAGATATACCTACTATGAAAGAAATAGAGACAACCAATGAATCTGGCAACAAAGAAGGATAACCACTGTGATAAAAATAATTGAAACTATCTGATAAGATAGATACTAAATGCAACATGACACATTTGGAACACAAAATAATTGCTGAATTCCTTTATATTACTTCAAATAATGTTGAAATATAACCCAAACATTAAATATATCGCATAGCAAACAATTATATTTGGGTAAGAAACGACACGGAAACCTGACACTATGAACATGCTTCCATGCGATTATGCATGAAAGTGTACTCTACAATCTTTCAGCAAAACCAAGTATCTGATTAAGAGTACACTATCAATACTGTATTGCAAGAAGCATCCCTTAAAGGAGACCACCAACTGCACAACAGGAGTAGACAATGTACATATTCAAATATGTAATGCACATCAATTAACACAATAACTTCGGCAATCCTCATTTAAGAAAGAGCTAATATAGTTCACTCCACTACTAGATATAAAGACCATTAATAATACTACCAATTTATTAACTAAAATTGAAGGTACTGGAGATCAACCTCCCATTCAATATTGTTTAGGTTAACAAAGCCCAAAAGTGAAACATTTACAAGCACAATACTAATGTCTTACTTCAAAATGAATAACGAGAAAAATTAGGTTGAAAAACAAAATAAAAGGGCTATCTTGAAACACAAAAGGCACCGCAATCGAACACATTTAGCATCAAGGGGCATAAGAAAGATACCTCCAAAGCTCCAAACACGTGATTCCATGTTGCTGTCCTAATAAGGCCAAATCAAGGAGAGCACGGAAAGGCCTCTTACTCTCAGCAGGTTCAATAGAGAAGTCCTCCCCAGTTGCCTGATAAATTCCACCAACAAGTCAAAATAAAACTTTTCAAACTTTAAAACAATTCAAATCATAAAACCAAATGCACAACTCAACATTCCCCTCATACTCCTCATCTAATTTACGCAACTTCAAGACACGCCGCGGCAAGAGAAGTCTAGTACAATAAGCTATCTTGTGGTAGAAGTACTTAGATACTGGACTAAGACATACCAAAAATTCACAAAATGAAAGCAAGAAACAAAACTCCTACCAGCAGCATAATTAGTCAGTCCAACTTTAAGACCATAACGTGGCAGCTCATGAGAATAAGCAGATGCAAGGACCAGATCACTGGCAATACTTGCGAATATTATTTGGGCAGTAATATCCTTGTTAGTTTAATGCATTAATTGTTAAGAATCCTAACTTTTCAAAGAAAATGTTGATAACACCAACTGAGGAAAGCAAATCTATAATCCAATATATATCTAATGACAACATCAGAAAAGGATACAAATCGAACAACAAACCGATACTTCAGTGTGTTGTACTTGTTTTTGTCCTGGTTAATGAGTTTGATCCTTGCGCGATAGTAAGTTTTCCCCTCTACAAAAGAAGAAATGAATAATCCGCCAGAAAATAACATAACAGGAACTTAAAATTTTGAGTCATACCTCTTCGTCTCTTGAACTTGACCTGAAGTAGCTTGAAGTAAGCTCTAGTGTTCTGGCCTTTGACGAAAGCCTGAAATAGCAAGTGATTATGAAACTCGGTGATATAAACACACATGAGAAATCCAATCAAGGAGTTCTTCAACAGAAAAGACAAATGACCTAAAATGTAATAAAGAAGGAACACATAAAATAGAAACCACATTAAAATAAATAAAACATTATAAGCATAGCTAAAATATTGAGAAAGGACGTTATGAATCATAGTACAAGAGTTTTATATTAAATCAAATAAACAATAGCAATCAAATATAAGTGTTTTGATCATCTGTCAAAAAATATAACAGAAGGCATGATTGCAAATACATAATTGGTCCCTCTGTTGACATACTCACTGAAATGTGATTGGTACATTTTTTGTTCGTCCTCCAACATTGTCTTCAACCAAAAATGTGAAAATGAAACAAAGTAAATGATGAAGAATGACATTTTTATGTACTCGCAGTTCATAAACAATAAACAGTTCAATGGATTGCACTTCCCAAAGCATAAAAAGAGAATGAATTGAAAATTTGTTTTTTGTTATTAAAAAGATTTTTTTATGCATCGAAACAGGGCCCGATTCTTGATCATCCGACTCGTTCAACGTCCGTTGCCACCAGCTCCAGGGTATGTCTCTCTGTCTTCGCTTAAATTTGCATGCATGACCGTAGGAACCACAAAGAAATGCATGACTGCAGAAAAATGTTGTTTTCTATTATTAAATTTTTTTTTATATATCGAAATAGGGCGTGATTCTTGATTATCCGACTCGTTCGACGTTCGCTGCCACCATATTTTTCTTAATTTAGTTAATGTATTTTTTGTATGTATTGTATCTTTTTCCATTGTTTTTTCATTTTGTGACTTTTTTATATGACATAATAATTTTCCTAACTATGTCAAACGAGTGTCTCAATCAATCGAAGTCGCGGCTATTGGAAAAATATTTCTTTTGTCATAAAGATCAAAGATCAAGATAATTAACATGTTTATGTATACAAGAGAATGTTCAATTTTATCAGCAATCAAGGAAACATGACATTATGGATAATAGAAGAATTTTGTATTGAGAATATCTGAATATATACCAACAACGAATCTATTCGGGTACGTTATCATTTATTTATTTTCTTAATTCAGTTAAAGTATTTTTTGTATGTATTGTATCTTTTTCCATTAAACTTTTGTATGTATTATTCTGCATTTTATGTTTGATGTAGTATGTTTATTGTCGGTATATCTTGATCAAATGAATTTAATTAATTACTCTTATTAATTGATGAAGATATGTACACTTAATATTGAGAGCTCAAGTATAAAACTTTTTTTTGGTTCATCACATAAGAAGTATCCTAACTGTGCCAAACGACTGTCTCAATCAATCGAAGACCACGACTATTGGAAAAATGTTTCTTTGGTCATAAAGATCAAAGATCAGGATAATGAACATGTTTATGAATACAAGAGAATGTTCAATTTTATCAGCAACCAAAGAAACAAGACAATATGAATAATGGAATAATTTTATATTGAAAATATCTGAATATATACTGACAACGAATATATTCGGGTACGTTATCATTTATTTATTTTTCTTAATTTAGTTAATCTATCTTTTGTATGTATTGTATTTTCTTCCATTATTTTTTCATTTTGTGACTTTTATATGTATTATTCTGCATTTTATTATTGATCTAGTATGTTTGTTGTCGGTATATCTCTAATCAAATAAATGTAATTAATTATTTTTGTTGATTGATAAAGATATGTACACTTAATATTGTGAGCTCAAGGACAAAACTTTTTTATTTGTTTCATGACATAAAAAGTATCCTAACTATGCCAAACGAGTGTCTCAATCAAGCTGCTATTGGAAAAATGTTTCTTTTGTTATAAAGATCAAATATCAATATAATGAACATGTTTATGAATACAAGAGAATGTTCAATTTTATCAGCAACCAAGGAAACAAGAAATTATGAATAATGGAAAATTTTTGTATTGAAAATATCTGAATATATACCACGAATCTATTCGGGTACATCATTATTTATTTATTTTCTTAATTCAGTTAATATATTTTTTGTATGTATTGTATCTTTTTCCATTAATTTTTCATTTTGTGACTTTTGTATATATTATTATGCATTTTATATTTGATCTAGTATGTTTGTTGTCAATATATTTTTGATCAAATGAATGTAATTAATTACTCTTATTAATTGATTAAAATATGTATACTCAATATTGAGAGTCTAAGGACAAAACTTTTTTATTTGTTTAATCACATAAAAACTATCCTAACTGTGCCAAACGAGTGTCTCAATCAATCGAAGGTGGCGGCTATTGGAAAATATTTCTTTTGTCATAAAGATCAAATATTAGGATAATGAACATATTTGTGGATACAAGAGAATGTTCAATTTTATCAGCAACCTAGGAAATAAGACATTATGGATAATGGAAGAATTTTGTATTGAAAATATCTGAATATATACCGAAAACGATCTATTCATGTACGTTATCTTTTATTTATTTTTATTAATTCAGTTAATGGATTTTTTTGTATGTATTGTATGCTTTTCCATTAATTTTTCATTTTGTGACTTTTGTATGTATTATTCTGCATTTTATGTTTGATCTAGTATGTGTACGTATTTACTACTCTACGTTCTACTTAATGATATTTTTAATATGCAGTTAATTATATATTGTGTTTATTTCATTATGTAGAGTACAAAACTTAATAATCTCTCTCCTATATATTACTTTGTACATTCTTTCTTTCTCTCTCTCCGTCTATGTCTTAGTTTACATGCATGTTATACGAAAGATAAAAAAAATTAGGGTTTAATGGGTGTATAAATCATAATTTGACTTATACATGTAAGTCACGTGATCCGATGGTCAATATTAAATTTACTTGTGTAGTTGATTAATAATTTCTTTAACTATTTAAGAAAATAAATTTTTACTATTTTTTCCAACCACCATCATAAAAAGGAATATTTGTCTTTTTAATCTGGACCGTCGGATCACGTGACTTACATGTATAAGTCAATGTGTGATTTACACCCCCATTAAACCCAAAAAATTATTCGGTCGTCATAAACAATGATCATCCGACTCTATTTCTTGTTATATTACTTTGTATGTTATCTCTCTCCGGTTATGTCTTACTTTGCATGCATGTTATACGAAAGATTAAAAAAATTATTTGGTTGTCATAAACAGTGATCATTCGACACCATTTCTTATTTGAGCTCCCCAATCGTGATAATAATTTCTCTCTCATATATTACTTTATATGTTCTTTTTTTCCGCCTATGTTTTACTTTGTATTCATGTTATATGAAAGATTAAAAAACAAAAATAAAAAGATAAAAAATGATTCAGTTGACATAAACAACGATCACATATATTGTTCTTGATCATCCGACTTCATTTCTTATTATTGCTAACCAATCGTGATAATAATCTCTCTCTCCCATATATTACTTTGTTCATTCTCTCTCTTAGCCTATATATTACTTTGCATGCATGTTATACGAAAGGTTTAAAAAATAAAACAAAAAAATAAAAAAATAAAAAATTATTCGGTTGACATAAATAGTGATCCCATATATTGTTCTGGATCATCCGAATTTATTTCTTGTTCTTGCTACAAATCGTGATAATAATCTCCTTTTTTTTATATATTATCTCTTTTCGATTAAATGCAAGCTATGAGGTGATTTTTATCATGACGTTTTAAGATGTGTATGAATGCACATGCATGTCATAAGAGAGTGTCTAACATAAGATACTAATCCATATAAAGATTATCGAACTCCATAAAAGTTCAAAAATTCGAGAAATCATCAGAAAACCATTCAAAAGTCCATAAGATAAATAAGTGCTATAATTGCATGAATCTACGCATGACTTAATAAACTAAATATGGCACATGAGCATTCATCACATATGACGCATAATAGTCACATGAATGGAAAACATGTCTTAACTCGATGTAAGACCTTAATTTTCTACTTGAGCATACTTAATGTTATTGTGATAATTCCACTCACCTTGAGTTTATTTGATCTAGACGATCCATACACGTCTGAGTTCAAGTCAACCATAAGAAGATACTAATTAATGGTTCACACGTCCTATTAGCAACTTGCGACATTAACTAACCTCTAATAATTACTTATATTTAAAAAGAACACTTATTTCCATCCTCTTCTTATTTAATATTGGGAGTTCAAGGACAAAACTTTTTTATTTGATTCATGACATAACCTAAATGTGCCAAACGGATATCTCAATCAATCGAAGACGGCGGCTCTTGGAAAAATATTTCTTCTATCATAAAGATCAAAGATCAGGATAATGAAAATGTTTATGGGTACAAGACAATGTTCAATTTTATCAGCAACCAAGGAAACGTGATATTATGGATAATGGAAGAATTTTGTCTTGGAAATATCTGAATATATACCGACACCGAATCTATTCTGATACGTCATCATTTATTTATTTTCTTAATTCAGTTAATGGATTTTTTGTATGTATTGTATCTTTTTCCATTAATTTTCATTTTGTGACTTTTGTATGTATTATTCTGCATTTTATGTTTGATCTAGTATGTTTATGTATTTACTACTCTATGTTGTACTTAACAATATTTTTAATATACAGTTAATTATATATTGTGCTTATTTCATTATGTAGAGCACAAAACTTACGTGAACATGTTTTAGTGTTTTTTTAATGTAAGTTGCAAAACTTGATAATTCTTAAGAATAAATATCTTTTTCTTTTTTTTCTTGTATAAAACAACATATCAACTAATCTTCGAGAATTTTGGTTAAATTCTGCAATATTTTAATAACATATTTTGTTATAATTCAAGAAAATTAGAATTAAATAAGGATTTGAGACAAATATGCCATAAATATGTTTCATTATTTTTAAGACAAAAAATAAATTGTGACAAAATGCCAATAAATTATAACGAATTAATGTGTAGAGAATGATAAATAAATTTGTCGCAACAATAAGAATTAAAATGTTCACAAATATATTTTTCTTGTAGTGTTAGATGTGTCGAGTTGAATAAGAAGAACTTGACCAAGCCAAATTTGTTTAGGCTCGTCAGATTTTTTTCCGAATGGGGAAGGGGAGATGTGAGGTTGTTTTGTTTACACAAAATATTTTTGAATAATCATATGTTTAAAAATTAAAATAAGTATAACCTGGCTAAAAATATAGATTTTTCTTAATAAGTATTCCAAATTGTTACTTATTTAAAAAAATTCAAATATATATATATATATATGTATATATATATTGGTTATGCGAATTAGACGAAAAAAGAAATTAGAAGACACAAGAATTTAAAGAAGCTCACTCTTAAGTAG
Organism: Pontederia paniculata; assembly: GCA_001647135.1. Classification (NCBI taxonomy): domain Eukaryota; kingdom Viridiplantae; phylum Streptophyta; class Magnoliopsida; order Commelinales; family Pontederiaceae; genus Pontederia; species Pontederia paniculata. The sequence goes on from LTAE01009031.1 coordinate 28,380, forward strand.
GGTATGTTCTCGGATGGAAGAAGAGTTCGCTCTTTGATTCAGACGAAAATAACAGATGATACAAAATACAAAATAACTCAAATTTTAAGAAATATATATAGAGACTTTCAATACAAAATAAAAAATATAAACCCTAAATCCTTGTATAGGACAAGTGATATAAGAGGTCATATGAGTTTATTATTATTGAGTTAAGATTCAAGACATTATGGTTTGTTGCGATTCAAGAAGAACCTGTGTGGTTTGTTGTATATGGTTTTTCAATTAGATGTTTGTTATTCTTTAATTGCACAGTTAATCTTTCATTTTACTTTCTGTTGGATCTTACCGTGTATTCTGTCAATATCTTTTGAAAGGATCATTTTCGCTAAAACCTCCAATTATATTAACAACCATAGTCTATTCATTAAACCCGATATTGTTAACCACAAACATATCCTAGGGGTTTAGTTATCTTTTAATGATAAGTGGTAATAATACTATGGATCATTTCTTTATTGAGTGATATAGTCGACGACCAAAATTATTTCTGGTCGCTTCAGTGGCATAGACTTATTATAGTATTTAGATGTGAACGCTAAAAGTCAAATTTCTTGTATGGATATATGAGGTGAGCACATGGACGGACCCAGAACGAAAAGTTAGGGGGGGATGATACATATAAAAGCAAAATAAAAAAAAATTGGGAGGGGCCAAGGATTGAATCCTAGACCTCAACATTGTACCCAAAATCCTAACCACTACACCAATTAGATAATCTTATATTTTTTTAATATTTATTTTATATATTGATTGTATCTACTAATATATATTTTCTATATCAAAAAATTGGGTGGGGGGGAGGGGGGCGAGGCCCCCAGTAGCTCCGCCCTTGGGTGAGCAATATATGGTGAGAAGGTGAGAGAAGCACCACAAAGGCTTTTGTCTTGATGAGTTGAGCAAAGGAAAAAAGAATGACCTAAGGCGCGATGAGAGGAATTTTCCAAAGAAAAATTATGTGCGTCACCAAAAAATCTGGTTACCAGGGCACCTCCAAACAATGCTAAATTCACCACCAAATGGTGAATATAATAAAAAAACTATGACCTTTTTATGGACCGACAAGCCAGAGAAATTTATTATTTAGCATATTTCTTAAATAAAATGATCTTTTAGAATACATGATTACAGATAAAACTCATGCAAGGCACGATGGCGAGTTGTTGAAGAAGCTCGTCGTACATGCGGGCCAAGGCGACGATTCCCTGTATGATCTGCCACAGCATTGTCCTCTAGATCTCCACCTACATCTCCCCCTCCCTTTTCCTTAGCTCTCATTGAAATCAAATTGATGATAGAAAAAATTATACTTATTTAGGTTGACCCCGTCCCTGAAAAGCTTACCCCAATAACCATTTTTGTAAATAATTTGTGTCGATTTACTTCCATTTTCCACTTTTTGAATATTCGACATTATCATTATTGGATTTTGGGAATTTAAGCTAATTTAAGAAGATTTTAATCAGACTTTACGAATTTATTTGTTTGAGTATTCGAAATTTTAAATTCCTTTCGTTTTTGTTGATGCAGCCGAGGAACAGGGATAACCTCCACAGCTGACACCCGAATTTTGAGGAGCTGATGCCTCACCTGCGAGATTTTTGAGGATTTTGAATTTTGAA
>LTAE01009032.1:7291-19388 GCA_001647135.1 Pontederia paniculata
TTTTAATATTTTCAAAACTAGAATTTTACTCTTGTAATTATTTTTAATGAGTGTAGTATTTTGAATATATGTGAAATAAGAATTTCACTTTTGCACAATATAATAGATAATAATATATTTTTTCTGAATATTAATTTTCTTGTAATGTCAGCTTCATTTTGTGAATTTTAATTAATTAACAGGTGATGTTGGCTAGATATTGGGAAGCATTTCCATATTTACATTTTATTAAAGTTCTTTTTTTTATGAAGACGTTTTGTTATTTTCTAGCACAAAGGAATATATATGCATACTTATATGTCAATTAAACATTTTTTGTAGATTATTATTTTTTTTATCTTTTTAAATATTTCTGACGAATTTATATTCCCTCAAAGTTTCTGAGGGGCTTCTTACCCCTCAGAATTTCTGAGGGGATGCGTGGCCCGTCAGAAATTCTGAGGGGCTCGAGGCCCCTCAAAAATTTCGTCAGAAATTTCTGACGGGAACGAAACCCGTCAGAAAATTATTACCAACGAGTTTTTTTCTGACCGTTTAAATTGGACGGAAATTCCGTCAGAAAGACCCTTTCTAACGGATTTTTTGTCAAAATCCGTCAGAATGAGCTATTTTTCTTGTAGTGGATTATACTATGGCCAAATTGAAAACTCCGATGCTCGAACTCGAGATGATTAGTTTTCGATTTTTAACTCGGAGCACAGACTCACTAATCATCTACGCAAACTAACTTAATTTAAAATTTATATCTGACGTAGTATTTTTAAGATCAGAATTTCGAAGCAAAGTTCTTCAAATGCCATAACTAATGGAGTTTAATCTTCCAAAAAACATAGAGATGAGAGTTCAGACCAGTAACAAGTCCCATGGTGGGTTCACTATTCATTTGGTGGGACACCACATATTGTTCTAAGAACTCGATGCATTGAGTGAATTATCTAACTTCTCTTGAGTGTCCTGATTCACATGTAAAGGAAGTATCACAAAACTCAATATCCTTCCCAGATTATTACACCAAACTTAATAATTATAAATTGGTTGTCTTTTAAAATTTCTAGAATGAAAAAAAGGAGAGTCGTATTTGAGGATTTAAGTTTAGGATAAAGCTTTCCCTTATAATTTCTTATACTTCTGGAAGAAGGGATGATGAGCTAGTTATTAATGAAAATGACTTCAGCATGAGTGGATCTGTCAAAAACTGTGGTTCAAGAGAAAAGTGAAGTATAAGATAGGAAGTCATGAAACCACTGTTTGTTTTTTTCTTTTGGTGGTTGCATCAGTCCATCCACTGCTCTTTGATATCATGGGAAAATGTGCTGAGACCCAAAAGCCTTCTATGTTCAGTGTCTCCACGGGATGAAGAATGATTTCCAAACAAATCACAAAACAACTAGTCTTACGAGCTAAAATAAGAACCCAATAAACAAAAGGGACCCTATGCAAAAGCAGGAAAGAAACAGCACCACCTACCTGAGAGATCAAAGTTGTTCAGCACTGACAGCCGATGCAACCACTGATGCAAGGGCTGCACTGTAAAAAGAAGTAGCTTAGCGATGACATGACTTTTCACATTTGTAGATGCCACTAAACAGTAGAGATAACTCAAACAGGGGATTGTAATTCTCATAAGTTCTTCTAAGAAGTAAATGAATACTTTGCTGACACAAAATTGAGCCATCTTTTGCTAAGCCAAATGTCACTGCAGAAAAGTTACATCCATCCACATTCCCCTTCCTTTCCATGGCATGTGCTGTTTTGGATTTCCTTCTCTTTAGTCTCGAGGGATGAAGAATGCATGTGCACATATCCAGTACCCATCTTGCGTGACAAAGAAAGGTGGAAGTGCCAGTCCAAATTTCCAAATCACAGGAGCAAAAACCCAAGGGCATGAAGCCATATCTCCTAACTAGTAGTCGCTCTGTCATGTGATCCATAGAAGGCTCAAGTCCTGGATATGGAGTCTTTATCTTTGTGTCCATAAGCAAAGCTACTTTCTGCTTGGGGACCTCCATTGAAACAGAAAAAAAGAGGGGGGGATAGCCTCAGTCGACCCAAAGCACAGGGGCAAGAGGGGAAAAATATAAATGACCAGCCCTTGGGCAATGCTGTCCACCTTTCTGACTCCTTATCTTGACGTCAAGATTCAAGGAAGACTAATATTAATCATTTCTTTTAAGAGCTCAGTTAACTAACCTTCAAGTGCATAGAACATGAATCTAACTGTGTACAGAATTACCTCATCATCTCAAAGTTAATCCAAACCAACATGTTACATTCCATAATATCAGTAAAAGGGTAACGTGCTGTAACTGTTTCATTTTCTATGGCACTATTTCACAGTAGCTGTCACTTCTGCTCAATGTCTTGTATTGGCCTCCCTGGACACTGATGCTCACGAATTTGTATGCTGTCAAACCTACATCTGCATGTCTAGGATAACAGTCTGGAATACATTTTTTAAAAGAGCCAGAAGACAACATTGATGAGGAAAATTCAAGTGCAACACCAAGATGGTTCCAACCTGGATGAGTGTGCATGCAAACACCAACATCTGATTCTAAAAGGGCCAAAACAAATAATGGGAAAAGTGATTGAATCGACAGTTGCAGGGGCGTACCTGGTCTAGATATATCAGTCCAGCTTCAAGATACCAAGAATTCACTAAGAATAAAATGAAAAAATCATTATTAAATATTGATTCTGTGTTCACAACGCAATGTGTACTAAACTGAAATCTTTGTCGTGAATGCTCCGAGTCGGGAATCCAATTGGACCCCTGGAACATGATACCCAATTATCTTTGTCCATCAGTGGGAATCCAACATGACAAAACATGATCCAATTCGACATCACATCTAGTCTGATAACCAATTTATTTACTTGGGAAGAGAACAAACTACATGCAATTGTCAGAATCCAATATGATACATATGGTCGATTGACAGAGGACACTGCCATAATACTCTCAATTGTATTCAAATGACTCACATTGGAATGCAGGCTCATGAAGGAACTCTTCCAAAGGATGAGCAATGTATGTCGCCTTGCTTTGTTGTTATTCACCTTGTAGCCTTGTCACCCTTGAAAACCCTAGATCTTGACATGATCAGTGACATCCCATCTACCACACCGAACAAAGACAGTGCCCCGGCGAAAAAAGTGGCATGACAACACAGTCTGGTGTCTTCTATGAGCCAGTTTGATGTATGTGAGTACGTAGAAAGCTAACAGGAGGTCAGTGAAGATGAATCCAGTAGTGAATAAATTGCAAACCAAAAGGAATTACTAAATTCTGCTGGAAAATAACAAGTGAAACCTTCGCAGATCTACTAAAAGGAATTACTAAATTCTGCTTGAAAATAACAAGTGAAACCTTCCATGATCTGTGACTTGGTTTACAACCAAGAAATGAGGTAAAACTACAACATGAACATTTATCAAATAAGAAACAAAAAATTTAGTCCAAAGGATAAGCTTATTATGTTGTTTACTTAAGAGTTAAATCTACATCATGACCATAGACTCATTCATACAAACTAGATGTGAAAGATTCAACTGTGATTCATATTTTCAGGGTCTTTTACTTTGGAATAATAAGGTAAGAGAATAATAAGCTGCCAACTGAAAATAATCAGGAAGATTACACCATGTGGTTACAAGTTTACAACTATGCAGTTTAGAGTAGATGCATGTATGAACTTATCTGCAATACATGTCTTTCATAGTTACCGAGATGTCTAGGATGATGTATTTGAACTTCACAGTTCTCACATCAAGAATGAAAAGGAAAAAAAAAAGATGATTAACAATCCAAGTATTGCATCCTTATTACCTCTCACTTGTACTATGGCATCATTTATTCAGACTAGACATGTTTCTGAATAGAAATTATCAAAAGACATGATTTAGAAGTCCTTGTGCTTGCAGATTATCTTAGAAGCATAAAAACTGACATTAAGACAAACTTACTTTTAACTACTGAAATGCAAAACCGAACATTAACAGAGGAAGATGCTCACGTTTTCCCTGCATTTAGTCATCTATTGATGAGATCAGAATAATCAATCAGCAGAGCAGAGACTTCAATTTCCTTCGACTTTCAGGATATTAACTGCTGGTACAATATTTATACAATATACCTTAAACCAAGATTAATGTCTTCATATTCTTGAAAGCAACTCTTTACATTATTCTTCCAACTATTGCCTTTACCTATTCTTTATTCTCTCTCAAAGCTAGAAGTAAGATGCAGTAATGTTTCTTTGAAAAGCTTGGCAAAAATACTCATCTTAACCACTAGGCTGCTTAAACATTTTTTTTTTTGAGAATGACAAGGATAGTTATTCATAGTAACCATCCATTTCATTCAGGACTAAACTAGGCTGCTTAAACTTTCATCCCCTAGAACTAAAATGTTGGTTCCTAACACAGACTATCAATTTGACAAGAAGAAGTACTGCAGTGAATCATTAACATTAAAATTATTTTTTTTGTTAAATAATTGCAAACCCCAAGAAAATGTTTCTGGTGATAAAAAAAAGTGTAAATAACTTGAACATTGGATGACACTGTGGCCAGCCTATGGTCATTGTCTACAGAAACATAGTGAACAGAAAAAATAATCTAGGGTTGAGAAACTACCATGGCTATTTGTCTCTATGACTCCTGTTCACTTCAGGAAATTGTCTATGATCTACTTGCCAAGAAACCTCAGAGATGGATAAACACCTCCTTGCAGCTAAAACATATACATATGCATAGGTATTTCTCGGTGACACATATACGTCGGGTTTTAGATCCCAAACAACAAGAAAATCGAGGGCATCCTTGTTGGATATAGAGTAGTAGACTGTCTTCCCCCAATAAAGTCCTGGCCTTTGAGGCACACCACTCCTGTACCTCATAAAATGTTTAAGTTGAAAAGTGCATTTGTCAATCCAACAACCTCACCATGAACTGTCTAAAGGGTTCAATGACCAAGGTTAAGTTAAAATAACGCCGTATGTAACTCCACTTTCAACAAGAGATATATTCACACAAAAACTCAGGAGATTCTCCATGTTCTGTACTAGGGCTGCTGTCCTTTTTTTATGATAAATAATACATGAGCAACTTTTATTGCTAAAAAAAAGAGAGATATTCATAATTCGTCAAAAACACAAAATAGCAAAGATGTCAATCGCATTTCTCAGATCTATCTTATGAAGAAATCATTTTTCGAGCTATTAAGAGAAATTTCTTCTCTAACTTCTTCAAATAATGAAAAAACAGCAGATAAATGAGTTGACGCCCCATCATTTTTCCTAATTAAAAAAAGACATAAAATAAGTTACTTAATAAATCATTAGGAGTTGAAATTAAGATTCTTTCACATTCACTCACAAAAAGAATAATCTGCAATTTAAACTAGCAACAGGACGCTAAATTGAGCCTGTCATTAAGAATTCAAAGAGATTAATTAAATACAATATGTAACAGCATATTCCTTAAACAAGGCATAGTGAAGTCTGATTGAATGAGGAAAATCTACTTCCATAGTTCAAAAAATCACAGAGAAACATTTTAAAAATAATCATAAATGTTTATCATGATCACAAGATTACTTCGACACTATAACTAATAACCAAATACAAATCCGTTTTCCTGTCCCTAAAAATTACTCTGTCCAGGAACAGAGAGTAAGCAAAATAATAATTTGATGGCATTATAGGCACAATTTGACACAATTTTTACGTTGCTTGGAAACTTTGAAGACAAAACTATCTTGTCACCTTTACATTAACTGATTAAGCTGCAGCTGCAAGCACACATTGAAGATGTTGCAACATATGTCAAAGCAATCACAGATCAACAATAGTTACCCAAGAATATCTGAATATAGATGGTATAAAGAGGACAAGATTTACACAGCTTGATAGCAAACACATTATTATAAATAATGATAAAATGGTGTTCGAAAAATAAATCTTCCACTTAAGTTTGTAAACAAAGGACCCTGAATTAGCGCACAGATGATATTCAAAACTTAACCTTCAACCCAATCTAATTTACATCTAACACCACTGGGCTTCAAAAGCTGCAGAAACACTTTATATTTTCATAAAGATGCACAGCCAGCATTAATAATCACACTGAATATTTACAACACAAAGGGATTATTTGCTGATAATCCTTAATACATTCTTCGAAATCATGCTAATATGTTTCTTCTGAAATTAACAGGAAGCTCTTTTTTGCAACTAATAGAGAATACATACTAAATGAAACTACATTCACACCGCTTAATCTTCAGATACAAAATTGAAATGCAGACAAGGTAGGCCTTTGTAGAAGGAGACACATAAATGACAACCTTTCATAAAAAAAAATGAAAAGTTTCCTAGATGCATTGCAAGAGTGCAGTTAATTAGAAGCAAGCAGCAATAAGGCCTTGGTTTCAATCCCTATTGGGGCACTCTCTAGCAAAATGCCCCTCCTCCCCACAATTGTAGCATCCGCCGCCACCACCACCGCCGGAATAACCCCCACGACCACCAGAATAACCACCGTATCTTCCTCCCCCTCTTCCTCCGCTGCCACCACCGCCTCCACCTCCTTGGTTGCAGTCCCTGGCAAGATGCCCGTTTCTCCCACAAATATAGCACGGCCCCCTACTGCCGTAACCTCCATCGCCGCCGCCGCCGCCGCCACCGTACCCTCCACTGCCCATCCTTCCACCTCTACCCCCACTCCTCCATCCACCACCACCATAACCACCCCCGTACCCATAACCGCCACCATAACCACCCCCGTACCCATAACCGCCTCCCCTGTCACTGCCCCAGGAGTAGCCCCTCCCGCCACCGCCAGAAGAGGAGATGGCGGCCCCGTGGGGGCCGGTAACGTCCGCAGCCTTGGTGCGGCCGTCCTCTCCTTCCTCCACGACGAACTCGACCTCATCTCCCTCAGAGAGGACGCGAAACCCGTCGGTCCGGATCGAGGTCTGGTGGACGAAGAGGTCCTCCCCGCCGGCGGCGGGAGTGATGAATCCGTAGCCCTTCCCGGAGTTAAACCACTTCACCGTCCCCGTCTGCCGTTGCGCCATACCTCTCTCCCTCTCTCGCCTGCCAGCTCCGGCGAAAACCCTAACCGCGCGTTACGTGCGACGAAGTGGACTCGCAGATCGTTCTCCGGTGCCTCGCGCTTTATACGGGAAATGGTGGTGGGAAAAGTGGTTGGAAAAAAAAATAGTAGTTGGATTCGTCTGCCTTTGAGAACTCAACGGCTAAGATTTGACCTTGTCCGCGAAGGAAGGGATCGGAAGGACAGGAATAATTGTGTACATAGTATTCCGAAACTATAATTAAAGAAATGGATAGGACAATTTAGACTGGTGGATATTTATAATTATCAACCCTCTTTTAAAGTAATACTATTCTATTAACTCCTGTGATGCACGAAATAAAAATTATAATAAAAATATATAGATTATCTTAACTCAATTATCATAATATATATTTTTTTATTTTCACATAAAATATTTATCATGTAAGAAAGAAAGAAATAGTTAACTTGCATCATCTCATATCACAAATCGACAATCATATTAAAAGCAAAAATAGAGAATAAATATTTATTACATAGAATAAAAATTAACAAATATAACTTTCACAATTCAATTTTTATAATGTAATTATTCAAATTAACAGTTAATACGAAAATAAGAAATTTACAAAAAATATGAAGATTAATATTTATCATTTTATAAGTCTATTTAATTTCTCATGTCTTTAATGTTGAATTCTAGAGATCCCGAACAGGTTGAAGTCTAGAAATCCCGAACAGCTCCGATGAGGGACACCCTCTTTTTTATAATTACAAAGGGGAAAAAAATGGTCGGAAGAGTGAACAACACATTAAAAAGAAAATTTCATGTTCTGAGCGGTTGTAATGAATACTCTTTTAAATTAAATGATATGTCTTCTTTCAGAAATGAGCTGCATAATATTATCTTAATGTTTTGGATATTATGTGCATAAGTTATGAAAACATATTATTGAGCATGCTCGTTGATATATCCTGAATACATGCATTAACTAAGGGGAGAAGTGTTCTGAAAAATGCATTAACTAAGGAGGAGAGTGTTTCTGGAATAAGAGACATCTGATTGAGGGGGAGCATGTATGGTTAGTTAAAATTTCTGGATATGCTTTATGCTTATAACTAACTCTAAGTTCACTCCTATGAATTCGTAATCATCAAAAAGGGGGAGATTGTTGAATCTAGGATCTTGAGTGTGTTTTGATGATCACAAATTTGTAAGTGAACTTAGTCTGTACTAATGAACTTGTTGAGCTGAATTCTATAATAGGTTGATTCAAGTTCAGGAGATGTTAGATCGACCGAAGCTAAAAGAATGGACGACCTATGCACATGGAAGACATCTCAGAAGAAACATATGAGTGCAGCGGCCGTCCTAAGAACATAGAGTAGTCGACAGATGTTGAAGGAAGAATACATGTGAAGAGGAGCTGAAACATGAAGGAGTGAATATATGAAGAGGGATCAGGGGATGATATTGTCTACAGAAACATAGTGAACAGAAAAAATAATCTAGGGTTGAGAAACTACCATGGCTATTTGTCTCTATGACTCCTGTTCACTTCAGGAAATTGTCTATGATCTACTTGCCAAGAAACCTCAGAGATGGATAAACACCTCCTTGCAGCTAAAACATATACATATGCATAGGTATTTCTCGGTGACACATATACGTCGGGTTTTAGATCCCAAACAACAAGAAAATCGAGGGCATCCTTGTTGGATATAGAGTAGTAGACTGTCTTCCCCCAATAAAGTCCTGGCCTTTGAGGCACACCACTCCTGTACCTCATAAAATGTTTAAGTTGAAAAGTGCATTTGTCAATCCAACAACCTCACCATGAACTGTCTAAAGGGTTCAATGACCAAGGTTAAGTTAAAATAACGCCGTATGTAACTCCACTTTCAACAAGAGATATATTCACACAAAAACTCAGGAGATTCTCCATGTTCTGTACTAGGGCTGCTGTCCTTTTTTTATGATAAATAATACATGAGCAACTTTTATTGCTAAAAAAAAGAGAGATATTCATAATTCGTCAAAAACACAAAATAGCAAAGATGTCAATCGCATTTCTCAGATCTATCTTATGAAGAAATCATTTTTCGAGCTATTAAGAGAAATTTCTTCTCTAACTTCTTCAAATAATGAAAAAACAGCAGATAAATGAGTTGACGCCCCATCATTTTTCCTAATTAAAAAAAGACATAAAATAAGTTACTTAATAAATCATTAGGAGTTGAAATTAAGATTCTTTCACATTCACTCACAAAAAGAATAATCTGCAATTTAAACTAGCAACAGGACGCTAAATTGAGCCTGTCATTAAGAATTCAAAGAGATTAATTAAATACAATATGTAACAGCATATTCCTTAAACAAGGCATAGTGAAGTCTGATTGAATGAGGAAAATCTACTTCCATAGTTCAAAAAATCACAGAGAAACATTTTAAAAATAATCATAAATGTTTATCATGATCACAAGATTACTTCGACACTATAACTAATAACCAAATACAAATCCGTTTTCCTGTCCCTAAAAATTACTCTGTCCAGGAACAGAGAGTAAGCAAAATAATAATTTGATGGCATTATAGGCACAATTTGACACAATTTTTACGTTGCTTGGAAACTTTGAAGACAAAACTATCTTGTCACCTTTACATTAACTGATTAAGCTGCAGCTGCAAGCACACATTGAAGATGTTGCAACATATGTCAAAGCAATCACAGATCAACAATAGTTACCCAAGAATATCTGAATATAGATGGTATAAAGAGGACAAGATTTACACAGCTTGATAGCAAACACATTATTATAAATAATGATAAAATGGTGTTCGAAAAATAAATCTTCCACTTAAGTTTGTAAACAAAGGACCCTGAATTAGCGCACAGATGATATTCAAAACTTAACCTTCAACCCAATCTAATTTACATCTAACACCACTGGGCTTCAAAAGCTGCAGAAACACTTTATATTTTCATAAAGATGCACAGCCAGCATTAATAATCACACTGAATATTTACAACACAAAGGGATTATTTGCTGATAATCCTTAATACATTCTTCGAAATCATGCTAATATGTTTCTTCTGAAATTAACAGGAAGCTCTTTTTTGCAACTAATAGAGAATACATACTAAATGAAACTACATTCACACCGCTTAATCTTCAGATACAAAATTGAAATGCAGACAAGGTAGGCCTTTGTAGAAGGAGACACATAAATGACAACCTTTCATAAAAAAAAATGAAAAGTTTCCTAGATGCATTGCAAGAGTGCAGTTAATTAGAAGCAAGCAGCAATAAGGCCTTGGTTTCAATCCCTATTGGGGCACTCTCTAGCAAAATGCCCCTCCTCCCCACAATTGTAGCATCCGCCGCCACCACCACCGCCGGAATAACCCCCACGACCACCAGAATAACCACCGTATCTTCCTCCCCCTCTTCCTCCGCTGCCACCACCGCCTCCACCTCCTTGGTTGCAGTCCCTGGCAAGATGCCCGTTTCTCCCACAAATATAGCACGGCCCCCTACTGCCGTAACCTCCATCGCCGCCGCCGCCGCCGCCACCGTACCCTCCACTGCCCATCCTTCCACCTCTACCCCCACTCCTCCATCCACCACCACCATAACCACCCCCGTACCCATAACCGCCACCATAACCACCCCCGTACCCATAACCGCCTCCCCTGTCACTGCCCCAGGAGTAGCCCCTCCCGCCACCGCCAGAAGAGGAGATGGCGGCCCCGTGGGGGCCGGTAACGTCCGCAGCCTTGGTGCGGCCGTCCTCTCCTTCCTCCACGACGAACTCGACCTCATCTCCCTCAGAGAGGACGCGAAACCCGTCGGTCCGGATCGAGGTCTGGTGGACGAAGAGGTCCTCCCCGCCGGCGGCGGGAGTGATGAATCCGTAGCCCTTCCCGGAGTTAAACCACTTCACCGTCCCCGTCTGCCGTTGCGCCATACCTCTCTCCCTCTCTCGCCTGNAAATATGTAAGAGGTTATCTCCTTATCCTCGTGCAAGAAAGAAGAAGTTGTAAGGGAGCTTTCGCCCTTGAAGAAGGAAGTAGTGATCTCCAGAGATCTCAGTGGGAGAAGATCGGAGCGGGGACGTATGCCAGGAGTTGGGCCGAACCTCGTCAACAAACTGTGCATTTGTGTGTTGTTCGTTTTCTCTCTACTCTCTTCTCTTTACTTGTGTTTATATTCGCATATGTATGCTTCCGCTAACATAACACATCTAGGTTAACAATAAAAGAGAGTAAGATTTTTATACATCAATTCACCCTCCCTCTTGGTGCCATCCAGATCCTACATTTAATAACTTAAATTCAAATGTAATATTTTTGTATAAAATACAATGACAATTAAAAATATTTATACAATAAAATATGAAAAATTCTTATTGAAATATAAAAAAATATGTTGTACCAAAAAAATTCAATAATGAATATAATTATATTATTACTTTTTAACTTAAAAGTATAAATTACTTAATAATGTAAGAATAAGTTAGTGATGATTTTAGCTCAAACACTATATAACAAGAAAAATATAACTTAAATAGATATATAATATAATATATGGATGTTTCTTTATATGTATAAAGTTATTATTTTGCATCAAATAAGTATCTATATTAGACATTTATAAATATGTCATTTTAAAATATATATATATATATATATATATATAATAAAACATAATTTTATATTTTATTTTAGTTTGTACTCATAAAAAATAAAAATTACTATTATTTGACAAACCATAATTTCAAAATAGTTGCAAATTTAAATTCAAGATTTTATTTTAAAATAATTATTCTTTGGCTGTTTAATTTATTTCTTAATTGTTAATATACTCTTTATTTTGAATTGTAATTTTAGTATTTTTTTTAAGTTTCGTTGCTTAGCACTTAAAAGTATAAATTAGTTAATCATGTAAGAATAAGTTAATGATGATTTTAACTCAAACACTATATTATAATAATAATAATAATAATAATAATAAT
>LTAE01009033.1:0-19386 GCA_001647135.1 Pontederia paniculata
ACAGCCAGGGGTACGGGACGAACACGGCGGCCCTGAGCACGGCCCTGTTCAACAACGGCCTCACCTGCGGCGCCTGCTACGAGCTGCAGTGCAGGGACGACCCGAGGTGGTGCCTCCCGGGCTCCATCATCGTCACGGCCACCAACTTCTGCCCCCCAAACTACGCCCTCGCCAATGACAACGGCGGCTGGTGCAACCCTCCCCTGCAGCACTTCGACCTCGCCGAGCCCGCCTACCTCCAGATCGCCCAGTACCGCTCCGGCATCGTCCCTGTCTCCTTCCGAAGGTTAGAATCTGCTCTGTACTCAAATCATAGAACAACACCGCTCTGTCATGCGCCCTCTCTGATCGTGTCTGCAAAAACAGGGTGCCCTGCGTGAAGAAGGGAGGGATAAGGTTCACCATCAACGGCCACTCCTACTTCAACCTGGTGCTCATCACCAACGTTGGCGGCGCCGGGGACGTGCACTCCGTCTCGATCAAGGGCTCTAAGACCGGGTGGCAGGCCATGTCCCGCAACTGGGGCCAGAACTGGCAGAGCAACGGCTACCTCGACGGGCAGAGCCTCTCCTTCCAGGTCACATCCAGTGACGGCCGGACCGTCACCAGCTACAACGTCGCCTCCGGCGGCTGGCAGTTCGGACAGACCTTCGAGGGAGGCCAGTTCTAGGCGCCCCACCGGCGCTGCGGCCAAGCATTTATATATATGTTCGTGCTTCGAACGAATTGGGAAGCAACCTCCATTGGCGTTGACAGAGAGGTCATTGGGATGGTTCGATGCAGAGGTGACTTCATTAGCCACCCGCTGAGGCCTATATATATAAATATTTATTTATGATTCATATATATATATGTTTGGTAGTTCTTCTTCTTGTTGTAGTGTGTTGTTTGGGGTTGCATGCCTTGTGAAATGATACATACTCCATTCCAAGGCTGATGGGTAAATATGTGGTGTATAGATTGACTCCTCAACTGGGCGTTTAATTAATGACCAATTGAGTGAGTTTTATCATTTTAATGAAGGTGTGTTTATAAGATTTTGAATTAATATTTGGTTATATTCATCAATTGGGGCTGGGGAATGAAGTAATAAACAACTTCTTGGTTTCGAGTTAAATTTGTTACTGGATCCACTGAGACACTAAATTAGTCGGAACTATTATGGGTCAGCCTCAATATGGATTGAATGATAGACATCACTTTTTATATATTCGGATAATAACTGAAAAAAATGGTTATATTCTCTAAAATTATGACAGGAGAAATTATAATTTTTTATATCTTTGGAATAATAAATATATTTGAATTAATATTTGGTCATTATGATTGTTGCAATATATTCAGTTTGATCGTTATAATATACTTTACAATGTTTTTTTTTTTCTATAACATTTGAAAAAAAAAGTTTTTACTAATCAAACAAATGTAATCTTGATAATTTGTGTGAAAAGAAAAAGAGAAAATAATAAAATAACAATAAATTATTAAGTCGGTAAAATAAATACTATGTATAAAAATCATAAAAGATCATGTTTCCATTGAATAAAGTTATGGGAGAATTATTTAATTTAGGGGATGAAGTTATTTTTTCCTATGCTAACAAGGCATTCCATGAATTTCAAATTTTATTTATATTGGCCGGTCTTAAAGTGTTTTTCTGAAGAGTGCACGAT
Source organism: Pontederia paniculata (assembly GCA_001647135.1). Lineage (NCBI taxonomy): Eukaryota > Viridiplantae > Streptophyta > Magnoliopsida > Commelinales > Pontederiaceae > Pontederia > Pontederia paniculata. Next base: position 1,674 of record LTAE01009033.1, read on the forward strand.
GGCAACCATAAAAATTGTTCCCCAAAATTATTTCATTTTAGAAAATAACTAGTTTAATATTCAAAAGTTCATATCTTAACTAAAATAATTTACTTGAAATAAAAGAGATAGACATCTTGACATCTTTACTAAAATAATTCAGTTTCTAGGTAGAATAATGGTATATTTTATTTTCGTTTGTAAAGGTTAAAAGTTCCAGTTGTATGGGTTACTCAAAATTTCTTATTTTTATAAAAAAAACATTATATTTTATTTTTATATTATTTGTACTTTGTGTTGTAAGAGAGAAGAGAAAAATAAATCTTTATTTGCAAATCCGGAAACAAGATGGTTGATTTCAGTGATCCGATTTTGGATTTAAGAAAGGAGATGATGATATTATCAATTTTTGAGACATTTTTATGTTTTTTTTTCTGTTAAAAATTCATGAGTCAAACTGAAACTAAAGGAGCGCGTAAAGCTCAACAATAAAAATAGAACTCAAGACATTTTAACCAGAGCAAGTCATTTGGCCCTAAGGTTGCACACATCATATTCCTACATTATTTTTCAATTTCCTCCTCTCAACTATAATTTATTTCCACTTTACCATCTAAATTTTTAAAATTAGCCACTTCCATCTCAAAATTTAAAACACTTTCACTTAACTCCAATTGCATAAATTTTATAATATATTTACCTTTTTATCATTATTTATTTTTTTTAAAAAAAAGGATCTCCAAAAAGGATAAGGTGAAGTGTGGTCACATTTCGTTTTATTTATTTTAAGTTTAAAAATTAAAATTGAATAAGATTAAGAAAGTAAATGCATAATTAAAATAAATAACTTTAAGTGTTTGAGATAAAGTGAAAGTGATTAGAAAATTGAGGGGAGGTAAATGGTTAGTTTTATAGTTTAGAGATAAAAGCGAAAATGAATTATAATTGAGAGATGAAAAATAAAATTAATCCTTATTTCTTTTAATCCAGTATTAATAGGCATAAACTTATTTTTAGGTAGAGAAGAAATAGATTGCTCTTTATTCTTTTTCACAATTTTTATAATAATTTATGCAAGGCAAGTTACGAAATAAGATCTTAATTTTAATTTTATTTTCAAATGATATGAAAATTTGAAGGAGAGAGCACTTTAGTGTAGCGCACTTTCAGTATAGTGCGTGTAGCGCATCAGAAAATAATGTTATTATCTATAAAAAAATTTTGAATAATATTTATTTGTATAGAAAGTGTCATTATGTACAAATGCGTTCCTTATTCTTTTTTTTTTTTGAAAAATTATTTTATAACTACACCAACATTTTATTCTTCAAAAAAATATTTTTTGGTATTTCTGAATGCTTATTGGGCCTTTATGTTAATAAAAGAAAAAATATGTTTGACATCTCGGCCCGCCATCGCTTTCGCCCGTCACTTCGCTCGTCAAGAAATAAACAAAAAGTGATGGCCGCTTCGCCGCTGCCCATAGCATCGAAGGCCGCTCGATTTCTCGCCGGACGCCGGAGCTTTGCCGGACCCGCCGCCTCACTCGACTCATTTAGGTCGCTCCGAACCCTAAGCGCCCCGCAGATCGCCGCCGCCCCGATGGCAGCGCCGTCGCCGAAGTCCACTCCTCCGACCGCCTCTAGGTTCTCCGCGGCCTCCGGCGATGGTGAGGAATACGGGCGAACCTTCCAGCTCTCTTCCTCCAACGTCCTCAAGATCCAGAAGGGAGACATCACCCTCTGGTTCGTGGACGGATCGACTGACGCCATCGTGAGGCATCGAGACCTTTTCTCGAGTTCTTTTTGTTTCTTCTCGTTATTTGCATCCAAATTTACTCCTTTTTTTTTCTTGGCTAAGTAATCATTTTCGAGAGTGTTCAATTTTGTTCTTTTTACTAGGAATCTCAATGAAGTATTTGTTTCATACATGTTTATAGGATTAACGATCGCAGTAATGAGACCGAGTTGTGCAAATGACCATGCAGGAGGCCAAATTTTGTACCATATAAACATATGGAATTAGAGGGCATGATGTAGGGTTGTTCATTAGAACGTGCTAAAGTTCCTGATCAAGTTCTTGTATCATGTCAGCTTCAAGTTTTGATTCGTTACCAATGAAGTAGGGCTGTTCAGAAGTTTATGTTAGCACAATCCCTCTACTTAAATCTTCTGATTTTTGTATCATGCCAGCTTCAAGATATGATTCGTTAGCAATAAAGTAGGCTGCTCAGAAGTTTATGTTATCCGATCCCAGTACCATATTTACTTGGTAAAACTTATAGGAACTAAGGTATTAATGGAAAGACATAGTTAGTTGTGCAATAAAGTTTGAGTTGCAAGGTGTCCTGAAACGAAATGAAAACGGAATGCAAGATATTCTAATTATAATTGTTGGGTCAGTACATTTTAGCTTGCATGCTCCCAGATCTTTAGTTGTGGATTGACCTGTTTATAGTTTAGCATATAAGAATCAGAAGTGTTGATATTCTTCTTGTGCACCATCTGTGACTTCTTTAAGGAGAGTATATTTTCTCATTTCCTCCTGATGCTCATCCCCATGCTGAAATTGTTCTACTTTATCAATCTCTCTCTGGTGTCGTAGTTTTTTTAGTTCCTTGTATAATTATGTTGGTTTCTGATGATGGCTTGTTCACCTTAGGGCTTGTTTGTTTTGCTTAAATGGATTTACAAGTAAATGGAATTGCTGTAAAGGTAAAATTCTTGTTTGTAACTCCTTTTACATCATTGGAAATTGTGATGTAAAGTCATTTACAAGTAATTGGAATTACATCAACAATAAAGAAATAAGAAAAATAAAAATAAAAGAAGAAAAAATAAATAAAAAAATAAATTTCACTTATATTTCACTTAATTATTTATTTATTAATATATAATAATATTTTATTTTGTTTTAACTAAATACTTACATCAAAATTTTAATTTCAACCAAACAACGTAATTTATTTTTTCAAAATTTCATTTACATCTATCCAAACTAAGAAAAAGTAACTCCCGTAAATACAAATCATATCAGAATTTCTAACTACAACCATTTACATTACGGGTTTACAATTAGGTCAAACTCCCTTATTTGTTTCAGGACAAGTACTTCAGTCTGAGTCATTCTGGAATCAATTTTGTTTTCTAAAGCTCAAGATATGTTATGGATGGGAAAATTCTTGGATATAACTGAAACATGGAGACCATCTTGATATGGTAATTAGGCAACTTCCTAATGTAAATGAAATCCCTTATTTTGAAACTTTACATCACAGTTAATCCCTTGCCTGGTTTATTGGATTAAATATTGGTTCATTTAGAAAATTGCACTCAATAAAGTTGGAAGTTTATCCTTGGAACTTAGAAGCTAACAAATCCATCTACGAGTCCATCATTGGCACAAGGAGCAATATAATTTTTGAGTTAAACTGGCAGTATGAGATGAAATCATACACAACGAGACCCATATCCTTTAAACTGGATCACTTATTGAATTACTCTACTTTTTCTTTTCTTAAGAGAATCAGTCATTCTTTACCAGTTCAGTCATCTGGTTTCATTGACTCAACATGCTAGCCTAGTTTTTTCATCCTTCTTTAACGGAAAACATGCTAGCCTTGTTGGTTCTATCAGTTGTTTGGTGGTCTTGAAGATATCAGGTAAAACTAAATAAAGCATGAAATTGCAGGTAAATGCAGCTAATGAAAGAATGCTTGGAGGGGGTGGCGTTGACGGAGGTGAGGTCATATAAAGTTTCTTTCTTACATGAGATTAAAAATTGAGTTTCCTGAGAAAAGAATGTTTATATCAGCCATACATCGAGCTGCTGGGCCAGAACTCCGGGTGGCTTGTTCGAAGGTTCCAGAGGTCCGACCTGATGTTCGTTGCCCCACTGGAGAAGCCAGAATAACCCCGTAAATTCTCTTTTTCTTTCAGTTGGGAGATAGTTGTCACACTATAGTTCTCTTCTTTTTAACTATGATCTTTTAGGGCTTTCCGTCTTCCTGTATCTCATGTCATCCACACTGTTGGGCCCATTTACGACACTGATAAGCATCCTAAGGTCTCATTGAGGAATTCATACAAGTAAAACTTCTATCTTTGTTAATCTTGTTCATAGTAACTGCAGAAAGATATTGTTTGTTCGAACATTCCGTACGACCATATCAGTTCTAAGTTGCTTGGGTCATTCTGTTACAGAAATAGCTTGAAGGTTGCAAAAGAGAACAGTATTGAATATATCGCTTTTCCAGCCATATCATGTGGTGTCTACCGGTATGAAGTGTGCCTAATTTTCATCAAGTATTTAGGTCACTTTAATTTCTCATGTTCATATGATCACATTGTTCCACAGCTATCCTTACAAAGAGGCTGCCAAAATAGCTCTATCTGCAGTAAAGGAATTCTCAGATGCCTTCAAAGAGGTAGGTTCTTATCATCTCCTTTTATCTTTCGAGGGCAAAAAGATATGTGGCAGCTGGGATTTGAGCCCAGGTTTCCACGGCCACAAATGGAATTCTCACCACTAAACTACAGCCACACAGTTGTCTTATCATCTCTTAATTGATAGCCAAGTTATCCTTCAATCGCAGTATCTTGTACATTTAATGATTGGATGAAATTTCTATTTATCTCTTAACATGGTCATCTGAGAATTGCTGCAGTGCTCTTTTGCCAGATATGCATTCTTTCATTTTTTTTTCCATATTAAATTCTGTTTATCATAAAAATGGAATTTGTCAACATACTATTTTTTGTGAAAGTATATCATAATGATTTGTTTTTCATTGGATGCAAATATCAGATTGCACGTTGTAGTTTAATCACTCCATCACTGTAACAATAAATACTTGAAGCAAATTATGAGTTAAATAAGTTCAAGGGGTGTCTCACCAAGTTCTATAAAAAAGTCTCACCAAGCAGCTACTAGTATGAGACCAAAATAGTGATGTATGATGTATCTACAATCTTGATATTTAATGTGGCCAATGTGCAATAATTGCTTGTGCATATTGTATTACGTGAAAATTCTGATGATTTTGGGTTTGGTAGAGAGTTTAGGATTTAGGGTTTGAAGAAAAATTGGGTCTCAACCAATATATTACTGCAGAAAGTGAAAACTGGCTAACTTACTATTGTTTTCGCACAAAAAGAAATTAATTTTATGCTAATAGTTGTGATAGATGTAAAACCACCAAATCTCTTCTATGACTAACTGCATTTTCTTGTTATGTAGGTGCATTTCGTTTTATTTTCAGATGAACTATACAATGTCTGGCTCGAGTCTGCCCAAGAGCTGCTAATGTAATACTGATTACTGAAGATCAGTCCGAAAGTTGATGATTGATCATTGATGTGAACTTTTTTTTTTGAAGAGAATCATTGATGTGAACTATGTTGAATGCTATAATTTTGTTAGAATACCTTATATAAAGTGTTGAATGCTATCATTGATGAGAACTATCAGTTATTCTAAATTCCATGCTGTATAATTGAGGTGGCTTTTTCTTTCTGATACCCATAAAATTGGCAAACTCTACAAGAGAGAATACTATAATATTGTATGACTTTTATTACAAAATCTTAGCTAGGTAGTGGATACAAAGATATGAAGTAGAACTACAAATGAAATTCATGTTGCTTGGATCAAACTTAGATTTAGCATTTAATCCTGGGGATGGAGCCAGTCAGCAATTGAAACAGAAAGAGGCATATGGATTCCTGCAAATCAATTATCAGATAAACTATATCCGTCTCGATAAGTAGGGTTCTGCCGGAACCCTTTTTCCCTCGTACACCCAAGAGACCTTCCCTCGGACAGTTGGGTAGAATCCTAAACAGTTCAAAGAAAAACGATATCCACAGTTATATTGTGCTTTGGACATTTTTTTTGTATCGGATGTCTCAGAAGAGACGTTGTGCATTGGACTTAAATTAACAAAATTTTAAGCCTGGAGGAGTTAAGAGCAATGTCTTGCAATTGAGCTCGCAACCAAATCAATTGGTTGGACATTTTGAGATTTGTTCAATCCTCGATCTACTCCAGTATCAAGTTAGATTGAGGAACTTGGTTTCTACCCCCATTAGTGAGAAAAAATAAATATGACGAATGACAACATGATGAAAAAGATCACGTCTACAGTATCTCGGTTAAAGTCTGATTCCGAAGTCACCACATCAAGAAATATTCATGAGAAATTAAGAATTACAACCAGGAAACCTTTGATGTTGCAGAAATATATAAATGCAGCTGTCAGTTAGTTCACGTCAGGAAGTCGAGAACAAGACTCGGAACATGAAACAATTGATAGAAGAAGAGATGCTCATATTAATCTTATTAATGAACCAACAGGAGAAAAATAAAAGTTCGACGCATTTTGAGTATCCATTGCTACCACCCACAACATTCTCCAAACGTCAGTATTGAGATAAATAATAATGAGCAATATCATGTTTCTTTGGGCATACTAATCCTTCAGTATCAAGTAAGCAATGGAAGCCCACACCAGAAAAATCACAATGTTATTTCAAGCACGCTCTTCAACATGTGCTATTCTTCATGAACTGAGATTTACATTACATGGGTAAATGTAGTAGTAGTGCTCTCTCTCTCTCTCTCTCTCTCTCTCTCTCTCTCTCTCTGTGTGTGTGTGTGTGTGCAATGTAAGTGCAAAGACAATATCAATTAGTAAAGTAAATAAAAATGTACCCCCGCTTGAAAAAATCATGCATCTTTTGTCTTTGAAAAGCGTCTCGGGAGTCGGCTAATCACATTCTCATCAACTATCTTATAATGCTTGGAAATTTTCTGGTGGACCAATCCAGCATATCTATCTACAATGTCCTCGTATTTATTGTACAAAGCAGGTAACGTGATTGATACAATAGTCCCTGCCATTTAAACAAATGTAACGTCAGCAATTTGTATAGAGATAGAAAAATAATGGATCTGAAAATCTTTAAATGTATATTTTTCATCTGATTTTTTTTAAGAGGAAAAAGGAGTTTACTAATCATCCAGATATTTATTTCTGGGGATCCTGAATATAGGGATGAGTATAACGGGACATAAATCCTAAAGGAGCGAAAATAAGAACAGATCTACAACATAGTCATCCAGCCCTTGTACAATGTTCTGACATTTGACACTAAATTCTCCACACGGAGATCCTGAATATAGGGAAGAGTATAAGGGGACATAAATCCTAAAGGAGGGAAAATAAGAAGAGTTACAACATAGTCATCCAGCCCTTGGACATTGTTCTGACATTTGACACTATATTTTCCACATAGCATCGCTCTTTATGGAAAATCACAACATTCCTTTGTATCCAAATTAACCACAGCACTGGCGAACAGGGCAGAAGTCTTCTTCCTTGATTGATGCTGGAGGAACAACCTCTCCGAAGATCATTCCATAACTCCTCCGAGCATAAGTACATCCGATTGATATGGGACTGATTCTAGACACTTCGAGTAGCCTACAACTGAAGAAAATCTCATCCTCCTCCGTACATACACAGCAGACTGTTGGCTTCCGAGGATACCATCTCGCTCGGTAAACCCTAGTAAGAATTCTTCTTGTAACATTGACCAACTTTTTATCAATGAACACTTGGATGGTTATCCATCCTACTTCCCCCAAGAAAAAATATCCTTCTTAAGAGCCACATGGAAATCATAATCTTCAAAGAGTCTTCGCCCGCCAGATCAGCTTATAATACACCATCAGATTATTGTCCAGGAATGTTTGTGGGGCCCTTAGCAGGTTATAAGCCTCTTTAAAAGTGAAGGAGCTTCTCGACCACGACCATCCATCTGTGTGTGAGGTGTCAGGGCTGAGAGAGTTAATCAGATCCAGAAGGCCCAACAGGTCTTGGAATCTCTTGTCGGACAGATTCGATATAAAGAAGGGAGCACAGCAGCCACTGTCATTTTCCATCGGGGAAATCCAAGTCTCATCCAGTGATGCCTCCTTGTCCCTAGCAAGAGCAAATAGCGGTAGGAATAAGGTCGCTAGTGACCCCACAGGATGTCACTCATCTTTCCAGAACAAAAAACAATTTCCCGGTCCCAATCCAAACTCGAAAATTGGACTTCAGTCTATGTAACACCCAAGCAGCATCTTTCGATACACCCGACATACCTCCGAGAGGGTTAAGTATTCTCTCCCACGCCATTGAGGGCCCATAGCATGATGACATAACTGGCGAGATCAGGTCATCCTTAAGGTCTAAGTATCGGCGTCCCAACTTACATAAACAATATCGTTCATGCTTCCTATGTCCAGAATCCCTAGTTCCCCCCTCTTCCTTCGATCTACAAATTTCCCGCCTAAAGACAAGATGAGTTACCCTTGTATTATTGGATGAACCACCCCCAAAGTAAGTCCCTTCCAATGGCATTTTAGGCATGCTAAGAGCCGACATATATTAATTTGAGATTGCTCAGAGCACTGAGTTTATAAGTATGAGCAGGTGACCCCTCGATAAGGTACTGGCATGCCAACCCAACGTTTTTTGTTCCAGTCTTCTTATAATCTCTCTTTCGACTATATGTCAATCTGATAGGGGCAATCCCAAGTAAGGCAGTGGAAAGGATCCTAGCAGAGTGGGCAGCTCCGCTAGACAAGCATTGATCTCTTCTTCATCCAGCCCAAAAGGGATAAAAGATGATTTTGAGTGGTTTGACCACCAAGCCCAAGAATTCTCAAAAGGTTCTACTAATATAGCAATCTTCTACGTTCTTTTGTTGAGCCTTCAATAAAAAAATAGCATATCGTCCACATGTTGGAGGATAGGCACCATAGTTTGACGATTAGAGGGTGAGAAGAATCCCAACACTACGCCTGCACCGCATAGAGAGAAGGTTGCTGCCACTAAGGAATCAGTCACCAAAATGAAATAGAAGAGGGGCTAAAGGGTAGCCTTGTCTCACCCCACATTGGGGCTGCATCCATCCACCTGCTGGCATGCCACTCATGAGCACAGAGAACGATGATGTGTTAATAATGCATCTCTTCATCCACTAAATCCACAGGACCAAAAATCACCGCACCTTCATTGATCGCCACAGAAATTTCCAACCAATTGTCATATGACTTAGTAAAGTCTACTATCCATAAAAAGTCTTTTTTGTGAACTTTGTTTCCACCTACATATGATTTCAGTTGCCATAACATAATTGTAAGAGATAGAACGTCCATGGATGAAAGCCAACTGAACAGGCAGAAACATGTCCTCCATTACCTTGCAAAGTCGATTGGCTCAACATGTTAGAGATCAGCAAGTATATTGCATTTGAGAGAGTGATTGACTGATAATCCAAGAATTTTTCCAGCGATGAAACTTTCGGGATAAGGAATAAATAGGTGCACAGTTCAGTCTCTCAAGCATGCTGTTTCCTTCATAAAACTCATGAAAAATCTGCATAATTTCCTCCTTCACTATGGCCCAGAATTCGCGAAAGTATAGCACTTGAAAGCCATCGGGTCCCGGGGATCCCTCCACTTTCAACTCCTTCAATGCAGTCCAAAGTACAATTTCAGAGAATGGAGTGATCAAAAGGGATTTCTGATTGTCTGCTAGGGTTTTAATATCATAGATTGTCCAGTTCCAAGCATTATTTCTCCTCCCTTGCATGGAAGGGGCGAAAGTAATTCGACAACGACCAATCAGTTTTCAGCCTCCGGAGATGTTTCGACGCTCATTGTTATCCTGTCAATATTATTTGATCTTCACTGACTACTCGCATTGAGATGAAAAAATGAGCATTCATGTCCCCTTCTTTTAACCATAATTGTTTAGATATTTCTCTCCACTGGATCTCCATCATGTTATCTTCCTATTCAACTTCCATTTGACATTTGTTTCTGCTCTCCAGTTCCTGTATTGATAAGGCCCTCTATCTTCTGGGCGGTCCAAGTTTGTAATCTCAGCAAGAGCCTCATTCCTCCTTTGTTTTGACGTGTTTCGGCATTCCCGTTGATAGTCATGCATAAAACTCTTGAGCTTCTCAAGGTCTGATGAACATCGTTTGGGTCGCCGATGTTGTTCTAGGAAGGCTCCTCCATTTCTCAGACACCATCTTCTTAAAGGTTTGATTTAAGAGCCATGAGTTCTCCAGTTTGAAATATGTATTGTATCTACCTGCTCACCCATCCACCAGACTAATGGAGTGGTCGAAGAAGTGGTGGTCCAAGCCCAATGCACTCATAAGAGGGAAATGGTCAGCCATATCTACATAGCATAAGCATCTATCAAGTTTTGATCTTGCGTAGGGAAAAGCCAACTTCCGCCAATGTATTTGCAATTCGTGACCTGCACATCCATCAGATCATGTTGGCAAATATGAAGTCACAAATCCCTCTCGAGGCGATGTCGTTGCCATTGAGAGGAACCATCAGTCATCAATGTTCGGTGTGGCGTTGTAATCACCCCTAGAAACCATGATACATCAGAGTGTCGCACCCATATGCCAATTAGCTCCCTCCAAAATTCACTGTTATCCGCATTAATCACGGGACCATATAGACATGTAATAAGCATCCACCACATATTGTTGTGCATGATCAAAATCACCTAATACATAACCTTCCGGAGAATGAGACCTCCAGGTCAAACATCTTGTCCTTCCACCCGATCAGGGAACTACCAGACCTATTGAGTCTACCAAAACAAATCTGTCCAAATAAGATCCTTCGTTCTGCTCCCACATCTGTTTCGAGCAAGTTGGTAACTTCGTTTCTTAGAGCAACGTAATGTTCGCATGCCATTCTTTGAGATAACATCCCAAGGTCCTCCGGCTCCTCACATCACCCAAGCCTCACACATTCTAGCTTAAAACCATTATTTAGTGACAGACCCATTGCACATCGATCTGGTCAGTACTCCCATATGTGTGCCCTCTCTGGTGCATGAGCAGCAGTCCCGATTAATCGATTTTCATTCTCTAACATATACCGTTGTAGCCACCTATCGAACAATCTCCATAGGTCGCTGAGAAAGGAGGCTGGTGGTAGGGGTTGAGACCAGGTCCCCGGTCATCCCTTGCTCTTCGCAATTCCGACGCAAAATCCTGTGGCACCACTAGTGACACTTCATTTGGTTCCCCAAGGAAAAGGATGCAGAGAGGTATTTCTGTGGTTGGATGTTCCTTCAATTGTATTTAGCGTGGGTGCGGCATATTCCTTGTGTCGTAGGCACATCTAATTTGAAGGGAAGTTATTGACAAAAAGGAGCCCATCTTAACCTCTCTGCTTCTATCTTTGTTCAGGTCATGGTCAAGGTCTCCCCAGCTGTTTCGCAGCCCATCAGGTTGGTAGTGTTGGATATTTGTTATAAGTGTAGTTTCCTTTCCCCTTGGACCTACTGTCTTGGCAGCTATCTTGATCAAAGTTGTTAATTTTGTCTTCACTTTATTAGATGTGTTTACCTCGGGACTCCTTATTGAGATGATTTTTCCAGCTTCGATATGCATCTGCTGCCATGGGGTTGTATGTTGTCAACATATGTCCACAAGAGATCTCAATGTATCTGTCTCCTTAGTTCCTGTCGTGTTGGGGTGGATCTTCTTAGTTTTCTGACCATCGTTTCAATTCATTCCCTGTTCAATGTGTCACATTAATGCTGCGATTCCCAATGGCCAGACTCCGATGGTCAAGCTCCACTTCCAACAGCCACGTCCGCCCACCGGCAGCGAGTTGCATGGTCTCTTACCTTGGTTCTCCTGATCGGATAAACATATCCCGACGCCCGTAGGGAGATTGATTTCAGTATTGATCACTGGGGTGAGAGTTCAATCGAGAAGCGAATTGTGGAGACATCTTTGGAGCCAAACGTCGAGACATTAATGTCTCGCAGGTGGCCAAAAGGTTGGATGATGGTGGCCAAAGACTCTGCATATCAAATGTGAAAGGGGATACCGATGATAAGAATCTCCGCGGCGCATTCTTCCTTGACCACTGCGCCATCAACTTTGGCGGACCATGGTGATCAACGAATGAACCCCTCACCCTCCATTAGCGTCAGTACCATAATCAAGTCTTGCCGCTGCTCATTTCTGTCCAGACATATCAGGATTTTTTGTCCAGAGATAATTGATGGAGAGAGATGCAAAAACCCCGATAGCTTCCACTCCACCACCTTTTGCACCGACAACACCGGCATCTCCATGGATGCTTCACCAATGAAGCATTGATTCAAAAACTCCTTCATTGCAGCTGCGTCAAGACCCCGGGGGCGACACCTCCACGTTTGTCGACGTGGTCCTGGCCATGGTGGGGTGAGGTGGAGGTGCGGGTGGGTTTCCACTAGCTATGTGGAGAGCATGGGACGGGCAACATGCTCTCCTATGACAGTATGACCTCTGCCACTGCATTACAAGCATTTCATCGGCTCATGACATGATCTCTGCATGTGACCCCCCCCCACAGCATCAGAACAAATGGTGGTTCATATTAAGGACGTCGGGCATATCACTTTCCGATGATCATGGATCCACCATGACCAGACTTCCGCTTCTGAGATGTTGTGAAAGTGAGGCGTATCAGCTACAATCACATATAACAGGTTGTTGGAGACGTAGGACCATCGAGATCGGCATGTCGGTGGTGTGGTGAGGGAGTGGAAGTAGGATCGTCACCTCACACGCCAAACCACCAGCAGGTCAATCAGATAGTCTGATCACGACATGAAGGATTTGCAAGTCGTAGAGAGAGAGAAAGGAGAGAGGAAACGAGCAGGTGGTTAGGTTGTAGGCGAAGAGAGGAGTTGTAGACGAGATAAGGGGATGAAAAGGGAGGTCTGGACAAAGAAGGGGGAAAGTAAGGAGATAGCGACCTTAGAGAGGAGTGAGAGGACTGTTAGTCAGTCTGCCATGTAAACACACCCACCATGGCAAAGGCCACCGCCAGCAATGTTCTCATTCTCCTCCTCACCTTTTTAATAATCACTGTGAATGTGGATATGCTCGGATGCAGGAAAACATATTTAAATGATGCAACACCATAACTTATTTAATGTTGTTCATGAATTATTCTAAAATATAGCACCATTACTTAATCTTTGGGAATGCATAGAACAATTAACCATTGTTAACTGTGCTTCACAATGCATATAAAATAACATGATCTAAAACTGCTTAGACTGAAATTAGTAACGATTGTATAATAGGCTGGTTAAGTAGATTGAGTTTAGACAGATGACAATTTAATGCAGTCCATACAGAATATACTTGATTAAAGAGTTGTCAATAGGAATATGGCACTTCAAACATACGTACAGTAACAAAAAATGGTAGTTGCATCTATCACAGTGACTACAAGAATAGCTCTATTTGCCAACATTATTGAAAAACTATAGGTCCTAGAAGACAGTGAGTGTATCATCATTCAGCTAGCAGCTTCTTCTCATCTTCTAGAAAAAGCTAAAAACATAAAACTTGATAAAGCAACTTTCCAATCAGCAAATGATAACTGAAACGAGCTTTTGGTCTCATGAGCGACCATATTGATGTAAAATTCAAGCGAAGGAAAATAGTTTGGCAGATATAATTTTAAACATCGACAAAGAGATCTCATTTTCAGTGTTTTTGTGTGTTAACTTTATTCTTCCCTTTCAACTATCTTTTCCTTGGGGAAACTTACATGCTGTCTTGTGAAGGCAAGTCTATGTGATTTTGTTGTTTCTAAGATCAGTATTGCTAATAAACTGGTTCAACGAAAAAATGTCCCTCTTGGTTATTAGATGACAGAGACTGGTGATTATTTGAAGGAAAGCATACCGATATATGCAAGAGTGAAGAATGAAAAGAAACCACCAACAACAGATAATAGCCAAAGGATAATCACCACCTGTCAGATATTAAGGACTTCAATGTCAGTAAAAGATCCTTTGTCTTATAGGCAGGTATAAGCTCATCAGTTAAAAATATAAAGACAGGCCAACTCTAACCTGAAAAAAGATCCTGAAGTCCTTGCCAAGTGTGATGTCATGGGCCATCATCAACATGTTATTAACTTTAACACGAAAAGAGGCTGCAACACTGTTAACCATTTCCTCTGATAATACTAATTCTGGTATGGGCTGAAGTTGCCTGTTCTCCAAGAGTTGTAATCAAAGAGAAAAAAATAAGCAACCATAAAAAAGTAGAAGAAAAAATAACTTCAGTAGTGAAAGATAGAAAGGATATAATTTAAAAGTTGCTTACTTATTCAGAAAAACAGCACTATTATAGCGGATAAACTGTATTATGACTAAGATAAGCATTATATCTGAGCAGATTGTCAGGGATGATAGTCCAGATTTCTCAAATAAAAACCATGCAGCAGTCGCAACTATAATAACAGAGACTGACATCCATCGGCACTTCCACAAGATCACATCAGCAGCTGAGAGAAATAAAACTTAGAGCATTAGATTGAAGAAATGAATAAGATAATTTTTCCAATAAATTCCATGAATGATTACCAACATCTAAAATGGTAAATGAGAGTTTTAGGTTTCCTGTAAGGGCAAGCATAAGAAGATTGGAAATTATTCATAAAAGATATATGTTGAAGTTAAAATGATCTACAAACAGTAAAAAGCAACAATAAAAAAGGTACATTCTGGAGGCATGTCTACACTAAGAAAAGTTATCAGGTATATCACATAGAGAAAGCACAATGAAGTTACCACTATTTGAGTACTAGCATCCTCAACGTAGTGAGCTATGGCTTTTATCATTGTACATGAAACTTGTAACAATCAGGAATGACAGTCTAATGGGCATCAATTAAATTAAGTTATGCTAGCACCGTTTTGAGCCCCATTTGAGAATAAATCAATGTCCATCTTCAAAAATATGAAAAACTTGAGGCCAAATTGACGCCTCATAAATAGCAGCAAAGCAATTTCCAAAGGACAGGATTCGAACCTAGTCCCACACAGTAGTGGGTGGATATGTTCAACTCAAAGTCCTCAAGATTTATCTCAGTTTTTTAACCCAACATTTCAGGAAGTAACTCCCAAAGAGAACTTTCAGGAAAGATCAGCAATGATTAGCTTCCGAAGAAGTTGTTGAATTTGTTCCTTAAATTGATTATGCAAATAGAAAGTTCCAGTATTTCTTACTGAGAATTAAGATCTCGAATACCATAGAGGACCTTCATTTATCACTCTTAGACTCTGTTCTGCATATGTTTCCTGCTCGTACATCATCTCAAGTCTTACATCAAAACTCACAAATTCGAAAAATGATACAATAGTCGGAAAGATCAATAAAATGTGAGGTTTCCATTCCTATACTCATTAGAGAGTTTTACCACTTAAATACTTCTTTTCCCTTCATAAAGGCTGCAACTTATTGCTGAGAACTTCATAGATACTTTTGACATGATGAATTACCCAGTCACTCGCAGTTGGTGGTTGGTACCTAAACCAATCTTGTACATGAACTGGAGCTTGATGTTAAGCACACAAAGATTAAGTTGCTGAATTAGTAAATAAGTGTCGTTGACAGACAAAAACACAACATAATTTGGTGCTTGAAGACTTGAGGGGTTCACCCATACAGACTAGAGTACAAGTGCATCCACTCCAAGTCGTCGATGGCTAGGAGAAATGTGGTTCATTCATGCCAGATCACAGTAAAATCTTCTAGTAAGAGTTCGAAACTTCCAAGTCAGGAAATTTGCAGACTAAATTGTACAATACATTATGCAAATCACGAACTTCTTATATTCTGGTCTTCTAACCTTAAGATCACATCTTGATTTCCAACTCAGAACGTAAAGTTTACTTCCCAGTAACACAATTCTTCCATACCTTTCCCGCCGCCGATGATCTGGTGCATCGACCGCTGGCGGTTGAACAGGCGGTAGCCGCCGCCGCCGCCGCCGCTAGAAGCGGAGCAGTTATCGAGAAGCCTCTCAGGTCTCACGTCCGCATCGTCGATCGCGCCGGTCGCCGAATTGCCCTCCATGAAAGCCTACCACCACGACCACCAAATTCAGCCTACAACTTGATCACATCAAATGAAACCCAAAAATGAACTAAAAATCCAGGAAAAGGAGCAAAAAGAAAAAAAAGAAAGAGGAAAGAGAGAGAGATCATGATCGATACCAAGATTTCTACTTTCGAGTTGAGCCGTGGATTAAAAGAAGTTTGAAAAAAATTTTGTTGGTCGTGTGTTCGACTTTTTTTTATGGAGTTCGAAGGTTTTGATCGCTGGTTCGCGGAAGCAGAAGGGCATTCAATTCAACCCCCACTTAGAACACAAAAAGGGCATACAAGCAATTATTGCATGTATCATGGGTTTACTTTACCCACATGATTCCCACTTTAGTAACTTCTTAAAGGACTTGTTATGAATGCTAATTAAGATTAATACCCAAAAAAATAAATAGAAACTCCTTCAAATTCAAGTCATTTGAATAAAAATATTTTTTGTTAAGAGTCTAAATTATTATATTCAGGTATCTGATTGGAGACGACAGATTAATCAAAATTAGTAGGTTTGAATACTTAAGGTCACTAAAAAAAATAGATAAATATCAAACTTATCAATTTTAATTTCCAGCTTAAACTAATAAAAGAAAAAGAAGACAACTATAAATATAGGACAACAAAGAATGCCAAATTATTATCGGTTTTAATAATCTACTAAGATAAATTGATATATGGTTATTGAATTAACCCGATGGGTCAAAATAATATTTTATTTTTTATTTTTTATTTTTTATTTTTATCATCATTAAACATGGCGACCATTTAATTTAAAAAAATCGATAAACCTGAAAATTTTATGTGACTTCAAAATTTTGAACCAAAAAAAATCTATTAAATTTCAGAATGACTTTTTATAAAACAAAATTAGGGTTCTACCAAAAAATGCATTCTCATATTTAATCGGGTCAGAATTTTAAGTGTTATTTTTATATTTTATTATAATATTATATTTATTTCCTTTATTATTTAAACTTTTTAGAATGTTCTTATCGTGTTACAATATGAATCCAAAATGAACGAGCTAAAAAGTAGTTATGTTATACTCCAAATGATTTTATGGCCGCCATTTGAGTTTTAAAAAAGTATCCAAAAATTATCGAATGATTTTTTCAGAGCAAAAATATCAGCCGTCATAAAATCACTGGCGCAACACTAGGATCACTTGAGAATAAAAAAGACAAAAGATACGAAGATAGACCGAAGTACTATTCAAAAATGCACCTAAAGAAGTCTAGTGCTTAAAAACTAGTGGATTCATACTAAAAAATAAATATTTATTTATGAAGCAAAAGATGATCTCTTTCTTTATTTAATGACATCTTTTTATTGAAGAGTTACAACCGTCTCTAATTTAAGAAATCAAAAAACAAAAATAAGGTAACAGAAAAGATTCAAAATAACTATTGAGTCAATAAATTATCAACTAATTAGTTTTTTGAGAATCAACAACTAATTAATTTTCTGAGAATTAGGACTGATTGTGCCAAGATTTATAAGACATTCTACATCAGTCTTGTAGGATCTGGATGGCACCAAGAGGGGAGAATTAGTGTATTAAAAATCTTACTCTCTTCTACTTAGTTTAGACGAGTTATCAACGGAAGCTTGTAAATGCAAACATAAACAAACAGAGAAGAGAGTAAAGAGAAAACGAACAAACAAACAAATACCGAGTTTGTTGACGAGGTTAGGCCGAACTTCTGGCCTACGTCCCCGCTCCGGCCTTCTCCCACGAGATCTCCG